>PVKE010004174.1:50391-66605 GCA_004027555.1 Craseonycteris thonglongyai
CCGAGGATCGAATCCCGGCTCCGGCCCAGGCAGGACCCACGTGCTGAACTGGGGAGTTCCCACAGTTTGGTTCTCTAACTGTCTCTGTCTCTGTCTCTCTCTCTATCTGTCAAAAAGTAAAATAGAAATAACTATGCACTGAAGACAAAAAGATAATTTCTCTCTATAAATGTGAAAAGATAAAAAAAAAAACAAAAACCAGAACAGATTACTCTAGCTGTGAGAATCAAGAGGCTTTGTGGAGGAGTCAGGACTAAAGCTGAGCCTTGAAGGATTTTTAGGATTCTAATTATGTAAGACTGAAAGCATACGAAGAAAGACATTGCAGAAAAGGACATACTTTTTAGTTTGATATAGTCCCATTTGTTTATTTTTGCTTTTACTTCCCTTGCCTTTGGGGTCAAGTTCATAAAGTGCTCTCTGAGTCCAAGGTCTATAAGTTTAGTGCCGATGACTTCTTCGATGCACTTTATAGTTTAGGATCTTATGTGGAGGTCCTTGATCCACTTTGAGTTAATTTTGGTATATGGTGACAGTTCACAGTCCAGATTTATTCTTTTGCATGTGGTTTTCCAATTTTCCTAGCACCATTTATTGAAGAGGCTTTCTTTTCCCCATTGTATATTTTTTGTTCCTTTGTCAAAGATTATCTGTCCGTATATTTGTGGGTTTATTTCTGGGATTTTTATTCTGTTCCATTGGTCTGTATGTCTGTTTTTAGCCAATACCAAGCTGTTCTGATTATTGACACTTTGTAGTATAGACTGAAGTCAGGGAGCGTGATGGCTCCAGCCTTATTTTTTTTTCGGAGGATTGCTTTGGCAATTCGGGGTGTTCTGTGGTTCCATATGAATCTGATCATTTTTTTATCTATTTCTTGAAAGAATGTCCGTGGGACTTTGATGGGAATTGCATTAAATCTGTATACTGCTTTGGGTAATATGGCCATTTTAACTACTGTATTTTCTGGCGTATAAGACGACCCCCTAATTTTACAGTTAAAACATTGGTTTAGGCCTATATTCGCTGTATAAGACTACCCCCCATTTCCGAGGCTGTAGTCTTATACAGCGAATATAGGCCTAAACCTATGTTTCAACTGTAAAATTAGGCGGTCGTCTTATACGCCCGGTCGTCTTATATGCCGGAAAATACGGTATGTTGATTCTTCCAATCCATGAACATGGACTATCCTACCATTTCTTTGTATCTTCTTCAATTTCTTTTAATAGTGTCTTATAATTTTCCGTGTATAAGTCCTTCACGTTCTTCTACACAGCAAAGGACACCGTCAACAAAGTAAAAAGGAAACCAACTGAATGGGAGAAAATATTTGCAAACAATGCCTCTGATAAGGGACTAATATATAAGATAAATAAAGAACTCATACAACTCAACAACAAAAAAACAAACGATCCAATTAAAAAATGGGCACAAAACCTAAACAGGAACTTCTCTCCTGATGACATACAAACAGCCAACAGAGACATGAAAAAATGCTCAACATCACTATCAATTAGGGAGATGCAAATTAAAACCACAATGAGATACCACCTCACACCTGTTAGAATGGCTATAATCAACAAGACAAAGAATAACAAGTGCTAGAGAGGCTGTGGACAAAAAGGAACCCTCCTAAACTGCTGGTGGGTAAATTGGTACAACCACTGTGGAAGGCAGTGTGGAGATTCCTCAAAAAACTAGGAATGGGATTGCCATATAACCCAGCAATCCATCTCCTGGGTATCTACCCAAAAAACCTGAAAACCTTAATATGCAAAGATACATGTACCCCAATGTTCGTCGCAGCAGTTCACAGTGGCCAAGTCGTGGAATCAACCAAAGTGTCCTCTGATAGATGACTGGATAAAGAAGTTGTGGTACATTTACACAATGGAATACTACTCAGCAATAAGAAAAGATGAAATACAGCAATTTGTGACAACATGGACAGACCTTGAAAACATCTTAAGCAAAATAAATCAGAATAAAAGAATCAAGAAACATATGGCCTCTCTTATAGGTGGAATATAAAACTGAAAGGAACAAAGACTCCTAGACACAGTCAATAGTTTAGTGGTTACAGGGGGGGGGGGGTAGGGAGGGGGAATCAAACACACAGTGATGGAAAGTGAGCTGATTCTGGGTGGTGAGCACATAAGGCGATGTATAGACAATGTAATGTAGAATTGTATACATGGAAATAATGTAATTAATATCAATGTCACCCCAATAAAGTTAACAAAAAAATAAATAAATAATAAAAGGGCATACTAGGAGTAGCTAACATTTTATTGCGTGTTTACTTTTGTCAAGCATTACTCTCAGTGCTTTACATATATTAACTCCTTAAATTCTCACAGTAACTCTGAGGTAGGCATTATACTATTATCTCTATTTTGAAGTGGTAAGAAAACAGGAATATAGAGAGTTGAAGCAAATGCCCATGATCACATAGATCATCCAGGGTGGAGCAGTGCTTCAAATTCAGATCAGACTGACATAAGATCCTATAATTTCAAAACAGTGAACTACAACTTTAACTGAACTGGCAAAAAACAACAACATATATTTAAATAACTTTTGGCAAAAGACTTTCACCATACATCAGTTCATTTATGGTAAGCTCTTTTTCCTTTAGAAAACTCATTGGAAGTATGTTAGTACCCTCATTTTAGATGATGATACAAACTCAAGGAGGGTTCACAAAGAAAAAGGTGGAACAGATAATCACACCTCATCTTTGGCCTACAAATTCAGTGCTTCCTCACATCCACCTCTTCCTTCACATTAGAATGGATGTTTTCAAATTGTGTTCCCTGAAGCCCAAGGGATTCCCAACGATGGCCTATAGTGTACCATAGGAAGCTTCCTCATCCTCAACCTCCAGCCTACAATGCAAATAAGGAATCAGCCACAGATTTCTATTTGAAAGATAGAATTCTACTACTAAAAGAAATTTAATAACCTTCTCTTCCATCCCTCTCCTCCTTCCCCTTCATCTTTCTCTCTTTCTCTCTCTCTCCCTCTGTCAATAAACACACACATACCACCCCCCCCCCCCCCAACATAAAGTCTTGAGTGTTAGAATCAGACCCAAATTTCAGATCTGGCTATACTGCTAACTAAATGTATGACCTTGCATATAAACAACTTGGTTTTTATCCTTATCTATACAATTAGTATAGTGTGACCTACATTCTAGATTATAACCTAGGGCTGCTGTTAGGTTTAAAGAAAATAAGATATACAAGTACTTTCACAGAGTACAGAGTGGCTATGATGGTGATGATAACGATGATAATCATGTGATGCAATGGTAGTAGCGTTCTGAATATTAAGATCCAAGTCCATAAGAAATCAATCTGGGAGAAAAGACACTGATTGCTGAAGTGGCTTTCTAAGGTCAGAGAGGTAAACATGGCTGGAACAGCTCTGAGGACTCTAATAAAGAACTATAATCTGGCTGTAATATACCACAGTGATTAATTTTTTTTTAACCTACAAGTGCATGTACTACCTGATTTATAAAAATTTTTTCATTAATAATACCTATATAGAACTATGGGCTTTAGTTAAGACACTGTTAAGAATCAGTTCCAACTACTGCTGCTGATGATAAACTCACAATCTAACTACGTTTGTTTTGAATTCTCCAAGTAGCAATGAGAGGAATATGAGAATCATCATCAGATAAGATTATCTAAGATTCTTTAAAAAATTACATTTTATCTAATCTTAATGATTGCATAATTATAGAATATAATTAATATCTTGGGTACTAATTCAAATTGCAGTTAATGATCCTAGAAAACTGAATATAGATAAATGATAAATTCTACTTTGGTATCTGATCTTTATTTCTTTCCTTAAAACTTAACAAACCTCTTTAATTTGTCTTTTTAACTTGGCAGATTTACTAAAATCTGGAATACAGTACAGTTACTTATATGTATTTGGTTACTGTATTTCCTACACAGCTGACAAAGATAGTTATGGTAAAGGAATAAAAATTGTCTTTTCCCCTCTCTAGAATTAAATATATAACTGTGTGAAACAGTTACTCAAGAAGCAAAACTGACCAGCAGCTGAATCCCTGAAAAAAATTAGTGAAGTCATTTAAGAGAAAATAAAGTTGGCTAACACCTACCTGAAGGAATTACTGTAGTAGATTATCCCAAGTGGCTCAAACACAGAGCCTATAAAATAAAGCCCTTATGAGGCAGAGAAGAACCCCAAAGAGATTACATTTAATAATCCCTCTGAAATGGCAGAAGCACATTCCACCTGAAAGATACAATATATTCTTTTAAAGAGCGGCAACGATAGTAGCAGTAAACTGAAGAAGAGATGCCAAATCTCCAGCATTCAAACTCCAAAGCTCTATCTAACATATCATTGATTTTGTTCAGGAGTAGAGCTAATAATTAGCTGCATTATACGTGGCTCAGTATCCACATGACATTCAGAGCTATATGTCATCTAACTGATGCCAGAACGTTCTTTCATCAGCACTTAAATTCCAGAGAGAGCTTTCTAGGCAATGATCTAATAAATGAAGATGTAGCCTTCTATTTATGAGATATTGGTGACTACTCTCCTGATGGATAAGCCTAGTCTGTACCAAACTTAGACATATGTTCTTTATTATGGTCTCTAAAACAGTTCACACATGGAGATAGACAATTTGAAAGCCAGTTTCAATACCTTTATGTCCAACTGCAAAATATGCTCATTTCCAGAAAGCTGGGATGGCTCAGCAGGTTAAGCGCTCGCTTTGAAGCCCCAGGGACTGAGGATCGAATCCCGGCCCCAGCCCATGCGGACCCACGTGCTGAACTGGGGTGTGCCCCCAGTTCAGTTCTTGCTGGAACCTATGTGGGAGGCTCCCGGCCCAGTTCCTGCCCTGCGCCCACCTGTGGAGTGAAACTATATGGAAAAACTAATGTCAACTATGGAGACTGCTCTGGGCCCTCCCCCTTCTCTCTGTCTCTCTCTGTCAAAAATCAATAAAATAAATCTTTTTTAAAAAATTATGCTAATTTCTTTCAACTATTAAAGCTGACTTTCAGAAGTAAAAAATATGCCTTGATTTTAAAAATTTAATATTCTAAATACCTAAATTTAGGAGAGATAGCATTAAAATAAAAGAAAAAAAACCCAGCTCTGATGATGACAAAAGGAAGCTTTACAGGCTTATTTCAAATTACTGACCTATCTATATTAGTACATTTAAAAATACATTAAAATTAATTATTTCATGTTTTTGGATCCAATGGATTATGTACTGAGATTGCTTTATCATTTAGTCAAAGACTCAAACAACCAAAAAAAATTTTTTTAAATGTCTACACATCTTTAAAAAAGATTTATATTGTTTTTAACAGACAGAGAGAGACAGAGGCAGAAAGAGACAGAGAGGAGGAGGGCCCAGAGCAGTCTCCATAGTTGAACATTATCAGTTTTTGACCTGGTTTTGTTTCATGCAGGTGGGCGAGGGCTGTGCAGGGTGGGAACTGGGCTGGGGGCCTCCCGCATGGGAAGTACACCCCAGTTCAGCTTATGGGTATAGGCTGGGATTCGATCCTTGGTCCCCAGGGTTGCAAAGCAAGCCTTAACTCGCTGAGCCATCCCAGCTTCCCCTAAAAAATTTATTTATTTTTATCACTTCTGGCAAGATATATAATGGAAAAAATTTTTAATTTTTTAAACTACTAAAAGGATTCAACTATAGCCAATCAAGTCATAAAATACACTTTCTTCCTAAGAAAAGGAAACAGCTAGCATATTTAAACTAAACAGTGGCAATTATTTCTTATTTAACAAGTTCTAAATGCAATGTATCAGAATGTTAAGATTTGTCATTCCATTTGAGGCTCATACCTTCTCAGCTGATCTGATTTCTCATTTTAAGAAGTGAACAAGGACACAAAGAAATTATACCTTCTTGTGTTTATTTTCAACCTAAGTAATGTTAAATGTCTAAAATTCAAAAGTAGCATTTTCTTCATATATAATCTAGAAATAAGTTTGTGTAATTATTGAACTCATAAGTCTGTACACATAGTAAAATTAAATCAAATATTGAGATTAAAAGTAAAAAAAGAAGTTTATACTATAGCATAAACTGGCAATAAGACCTTTCACTTTGTAACCTTTATTCATAATGGAAAAGAAAAAGACTGGGTTAATCTATTGTCTTGTTAGCTATTTATATAGCTATTTTTAACTCTCAAATTATTTGTTTGAAGATCAAAAGATGAAATGGGAAAACTTTCTTTCAGTGATAAATTGCTAATAACTGTTCTTAATCAATGTTGCTGGAAAAAGAACACCATCCAACAGGGAAAGATGGGTTTAAAATAATCTAGCCAACTGCAAAACAATGACAGCATAATAATAGAGTACACAGTGGTGTGTATAGGCTTCCATATTTAGCACTTATGTATTCTCAAATGTTATAATATTTTTCATTGCCCCTCAGAAACATTCTAAAACATACGTAGGTTGTCATGCCTTTTAATAGACTGAGTCATAACCACGAATGTAAAATACATTAAAGATCATAATATGGTATAAGTATATAAAGATGTTACTAATACGAAAAGGTGTTAAGCTCATGAAACATATACGATATAACAATTTCCATTTACAGGTGTATATTAAATACAAAAGACAGTGTCCAACTTATGATGCTTTGACTTAAAACGATTTTTCAACCTTATGATGTATGAAAGCAATACACATTCAGGGAATCTATACTTCGAATTCTGAACTTTGATCATTTCCAAGGCTCTCTCGCGATGCTGGATAGTAACAGTGAGCAGCAGCTTCCTGTCAGCCATGCCATCACAAGGGTCAACAACTGATACTGTACAGTGTACTGTGCCGCAAGCCTTTTTTGAATACTCTTTTTGTGGTTTTGCATCCAACAGGTTTACAAAATGCCCATCTGCGTCTCCTACTTCTGGTGAGAAGTAGCGAAAGGCAATGACTCTTGAGAGGAAACGCAAGATAAATGCCCAATTGTAGAATGTCAGTGTTCTGAGCACATGTAAGGTAGGTTAGTTAGGCTAAGCTATCATATTTGGTAGGTTAGGTGTATTAAATGCATTTTTGACTTATAATATTTTCACCTTACAATGGGTTTACTGGAATGTAACCCAATTGAGGAGCATCTACAGAATAAAAGTTTATAATTTGTATGTCAAGTCTGTATAAGCAAGCATGATTTCACAAACAATGTCCCCCAGTCACAGTCTGCAGATGATTTTTATACTATAAAAGTGGTTTTATGATATAAACTACATTAAATGTAATCAATACTGGGGGAAAATATTCAAACAACAAAAAAAGAAGAAAATCAATTCAGGAGCAAAAAAATAAACGAGTCACCAAGAAAAAGGCTAAAAGTATATTTTAAATCTGATTTATGTATTACTTAACATAATAAAAATTAAGATATAGAAGTAACAAATATAAATCACTGTGAAAAAATCAAAGATTATCATCTTAAACAAAATTTGGAGAAAAGTCTTTGTCTTTTCTCAACTGCTGGGCAAAAATCCCTTCAAATGCTGAAGTCATACAATTCCACAAATGAAATTCATACACTATGAGAAGAAAGCAAAACAAGTTCAAAATTGTTCCTATAGGTTGCGCAGGAGACCGCCTAGGATAATCTCACCTTCTCTGAATGTGGAGCTCTTCTCTGTGTAGCACTAAAATTATATGAAGTGGTGGCAATTTTAATTCAACAAGACAAAGTTCTGATGAGCCTCAAATTTTTTAATTAATTTAATTTTGAAAAATTTAAGGAGACAGGTAGAAAAACAATGGTTGGGTAGACTTTTTGCAGATCAGAATTAAGTGGCTAGAAGAGGTGTTGCTCTGTGTTAAATACACTTAGTAATAAAAATTAGAGAACTTAAGGCCTGAGATGTTAAGAGCAACAGCACATACACCAATAATTTGATGATTTAATCATAGATTTAAAATATTAGATTGCATGGGGGGTGGGTGGAATCTAGATTTGAACATATCCTAAGTACATGTACACACACACAACTTGTTTATGGAGCCCTAACTTCCATAGAATTATTCATTGTAGGTTAATGAAAGCAAAAGCATGGAGATAAGAAGAAGGTTAAAGACATGAAACCATGGTGCCATCTTTAAAAAGGGGAAGCAGAAGGTCAAGACAGTGGCCAGTGGCATCTGAGCATTTATGTTGCCGGTTGCTCTCCACCTCTTGCTCTCCTTCCCCCCTTCCACTGTTGAGCTCCAGCTCACTTTTATCAGCACACTACACAGTAACCCCAAGGTTTCTCTAAAAGGTCTTAGAAAACCTAACTTGATAAAAATACAGATTATTTTTTTGTATCTTTAAACGTAGAAAATTCAGTTAGCAATTTTAAAGCAATTTGGGAGGAAAGGTCCCCCCACTTAGGTCATAAGACTCACTGATTTCCAAAACAAAACTTTCACTCTTTGTTCTGTTTTTTAAATTCTATCTTCTAAGCATTTTTACCTACATGCATTTTTTTGCTATTTGAAAATAAACTGTAATTACAAATAATATGCCTATTTTAATGTAAGGTTATACAATTAACTCTCAATTGCTCAGCACTAAGAAAGGCAATGTCACAGTCTTGTCAGTGGACAAACCTGAGTTCAAATGTGATCCATTATTAGCTGTTGCAAGTTAATTAACCTCTCTGTATTTCAGTTTTCAATGCTATAAAATAGACATATAATGCCTAACTCACAGAGATATAAACATTAAACAAGGTAAGATGTGATCATGTTCTGGATATAATAGTTACTAAAATTAATTAAAGACCCCAGCACAAATCACAGTGAAATTATCTACTCATCAACAAATATCCCAAATTACCTAATGTGAGTTTGGGGATGTAATTTAAATCTTAAAATTCAAATAAACATATAAAAAACATACTAGAAAGGAAAATCCACTCCAAAAATCCAAATAGCAAAGTATTACAAAACCACATCCAAAAAGTAATACCTTGAATCAGTTCTGTTTCATTGTTTTTCAACTCTTTTGTGCAATACTGCTTTCCTTTCATGAATTTTACACAATGCCCCAATATATTTTTTAAAAGGAAGAAAAACCCACAAAGGCCCAGGCTGTAGTGAAGGTTATTTTCACTCAGAGGGCCTCACGTCCCACCCAACACATTTCTAGAACCCTTCAGATACCTGCGAAAGACTTGTTTTCTCTTTGCCCATCAAATCCATCTACAATACATGATGTCCCACATAGAAAGTGGAAACACCCTGTGCTATTCCTGCCTTCTTCCAAAATACTGGCTTCTGCTTTTTGTCTACTTTATTCCTCAAAATAAGTTCAAGACTTCCTGTAGGCTCCACAGTACACAGCTCAGAACAATACTGTTCTCTAAACTTGGAGGACTTTCTGCATCATTCATCTGGACCCTGAGGATAGCACCTTGGTCAACTCAGGCATTTGTTTTCTGTCCGCATCTAGTCGCATACACGATAGCAAGGTATGTGTTCGCCTCTGGACAGCCCTGAAGAGGGCCTAGAAAATGGCTTTTTTGTATTAGCAGGGAATAAGAGTGATTTGAGGGAGGAAAAAAAATAGTCATTTTAATTAAGCACTGTTTTGGATTATCTAAGCTACTGCTTCCTTCAAACAGGATAAATTACAGTAGACTCTCCATTAACCAGAACTCAAGCAACTGGCAATTTCCCTACAAGGCAAGATTATGTGTAGAACGTTTATAATTATTTGCTGGATGCCTGAGTTCTGGTTAACGAAGAGTCTACTGTAATTTATTTGGCATCCAGCAATTCCCATGGGTGCGGGTTAACTGAGAGTCTACTGTATCTCATTTCACATACCTACAAAACAAACTCTCATTGACCAACATAAACTAACATCAGTAGGGCCTAAGACTAATCAGGCAAAAGCCTTTTTTAATCACCACCACACACAAAAAATGTAACTGAAATAAACAGCTTTAAAACTGTGACACACACACACACACTTAGTGCTATTACGTATTCGATACTGCAATGTTACTAACACAAACATATAAACAGTGGTTAGTATTCACTTCTTATGAAGAGAAATTCATTTGATTACGCTTCCCTGCTCTTAAGAAGTTTGGAATCTAGTGCCCCCAGATTTCTGGAGTGTGACAGCCTGGAGAAGCAAGCATGACTGTGAATGTAAGAAGTTTGAACAACAGCACAGCTGTGTCTTAGACTGCAAAGGATGCTCCTAGAGCCTCATTAATACTCAGAACGTCTACTGGAGGGCTGATCTGGCAAAGACAGGCAAGGTAAGACCGCTTAAATACAAACCAAAGCAGTACTAGGCTGCCAAAAGAGCAGATTCCTCTCCTTACAGCTCTTCCATCCGACACCTGTATAGCACTAAGACTTGTCTCACCACTATATGGTCAGTCTCTACTGTGCACAGTAGTAAACTGTAAGCAGCGTGAGGGCACAGTCCACATCAATTGTGTCCACTGCTCTATCCCCTGCATCTAGGAAAATGTATGGCATATAAGGGGCTCTTTAAAACAAAAAAGTGTGTGTGTGTGTGTGTGTGTACTGAGTATAATAAACAAATAGCACAAATAAAGAAAAGCATTTTCACTCTCACCATCACATTATATTGATTTTTTTATAATATGACCTGAAGATACAGTTGTTACATATAGCACATTAATAAATTTCCCTACAAGGCAAGATTATGTGTAGAACGTTTATAATTATTTTTGACCAGATTTAAACTTGATTTGTAAACAGTTTTTAAGAATCTGAAGACAAGACAATTGCAATACAGTAGAATCTCCTTCTGCATTCTGGTAGCACATCAAAAAACCTGTCCCAACAGGCCTAATACTGCATGGTCAGCGAAGAGGAAAAGTGAAAGGAGTCATCTACTTAGTTGCTTCTCTGAAAAGGGAATCACATCAGGCCATTAAGTAGTCAGATACATTAGTTTATTACTTGCAAAACCCCTGGGTAATAAAGAATGAGTACAAATTGCCACAGGCAGTTTTGGAGGAAAACCAGAACTGTGCAAAACAATGACAGCTGCTCTACTGCAGCACTGAACAACTGCCATAAAGAAAACAGTGCTCAGTTGTAGTTTTCTGCGAAAGTAGAGCACTCAGCCATGTGTGAGAAGGAGCTACACAAGTACGTAAGTTTGTAGAATTTGGGTGTAAATGCACAAGTTGGAGAAAAGTGAGAGAAGAGCGTAAATGCGTTTTGTAAAATCAACCACAAGTCAGGTTCAGTCACACACATACATTTCCATTCTCTTCTAAATAAGTAAGACTGATGGGCAGCAACAGTGAAAAGCACATGTCCCTTGGAAACATGAAAGTAAAAAAAAGTACTTTATATGGAGGGGAACATTAATGCTTTCCCATGAGACTGGTAAGCCAAAAATAAAGAAGGCTATTTCTTCAACATGGTCTATGATCTATAATAAGAACAACTCTCTTTCCATACAAAGAAAACTTATTTGTGCCACATCACATACAGGTAAAGAGGAACAATAAGTGATTTATTTTCATGTGATTCAAAGAATAAAATCGAACTCATATCTTTAACTTTGCTTGAAGGATGTTGTAAAATGTCATATTCTTTAAAAGAGCAACTGCTGGGAAAGCTGGGATGGCTCAGCTGGTTAAGCACTCGCTTTGAAGCCCCGGGGATCAAGGATCGAATCCCTGCCCCGGCCCATGCGGACCCACATGATGAACTGGGGAGTGCCCCCAGTTCAGTTCTTGCCAGGACCTATGTGGGAGGCTCCTGGCCCAGCTCCTGCCCTGCGCAGCCCTGTGTCCACCTGTGGAGTGAAACTATATGGAAAACTAATGTCAACTATGGAGACTGCCCTGGGCCCTCCCCCTTCTCTCTGTCTCTCTCTGTCTCTGTTTCTCTCTGTCAAAAATCAGTAAAATAAATCTTTAAAAGAGCAACTGCTTTACTCTAACCTCTTTAAAGATTTATTTTATTGTTCTAGGAGAGAAGGTGAGAGAGAGAGAGAGAAGTGGGGAGGACCCAGAGCAGTTTCCATAGTTGTACATCATTAGTTGTGACATAGTTTCATTTCACACAGGTGAATGTGGGGCCGCATGGGGCAGAAATTGAACAAGGAGCCTTCTGCATGGGAGGTGAGAGCCTTCACTGCTGTGCCATCCTGGCAGTTACCCATAGTGCTGCAGTTCAGCATATGGGTTTGCAAGTGTCAGGGCCAGGACTTGAACCTTGGACCTTGTGATTTCGAAGCAAGCACTCAACTGTTGAGTTAACCCTAGCATCCCCTACTCTAACCTCTTTATTGTGGTATTTTAAAACACTATGTGAGAATTTTATTTTATACACCACTGTTAAATTTTTAAAGAAAAATATGAGAATCCTTTAACATTATGGTTATAAACAACACAAGGGCTTTTTATAATTACATACAGAATGCCATTATAAAATCACAAAAGAGTTTTATTTATTACAAAATATCCCCTTTTCTGAATTTTCAATTTTCCAATTTTCATCATAAAGAAAGAAAAACTTCCAGAGTAAAAGAATCAACTCTACCAGCTTCCAATAAATGGCATCAATGGTCACATGCAGCCACTCCAGTACCTGCTATTTCATGCTTAGTTTTATGGAGTTTTAATAAGATGAATGAACCTATTATGTTTAACAAACACAAAAGCAATACAAACAAGAAAATATAATCAACAGAAATAAAACCAAACATTGTTTTAACAACTAAAAGTGGTGAGAAAATGATGAATGTCAGTGAAAATAATTGTGGAAGACAAGGCAGACCCTGCAATACTGAAAACAATCAACAATAATCAGCAAGAGGTGATGTCCAGATGGCTCAGCAGGCTGAGAACACACCTTGTAGCCACAGGGTCTAAGGATTGAGTCCTGGTCCCGTGCAGACCCACATGCTGAACTGGACTGTGCTTCCCATGTGGGAGGTCCCCCCCCCTTGGGCCCCCAGCTTGGGGGGGGGGGGCGTGCCTCCAATGCAGGAAGCCTCCTGCCCAGTTTCTGCCCTGCGCTGCCCCCCACCCACCTGTGTGGAATGAAACTATGTCAAAAACTGATAATGTGCAGCTATGGAGACTGCTCTGGGCCCAACTTACTTCTCTCTATGTCTCCCTCTCTCTCTGTCAAAAACAAACAAACAAAAACACTCAACAAGAGATGAGGAAGTTATAAGATGGGAAGACATTACAGTATGATAATCAGCATTAATCTGTGTTTGTATGCTTACTGGCCTAATTATATTAATTTGGGAGAATTTAAAAGATAAACAGATTCAAAATTTTATAAAGAGTTCAATGAATGGGTTCAAAGCCAAATGAAATCTGCATAACACTGAAATGAGTGCTAAGGCTATACAGCTCCCTCTGACACTTTTGTTGATCATCAGATGGGAGCTTACCTGCCTCAACAATTCCCATAGAGTCCACAGCAGTAAGCCTGGGAAAAAGGCATTTGGTACCACTTACATTGGTAAGAGCACACCTGGCAACATAGACGATAGGCAATCAAAGAATTCTAAGCATGGAAGATAAATTTTAATAAAAAAAATTTTTTTTATTACATACTTACGTCAGGTAAAAATAAGCAGCAAACATCCCCATGTATGTATTTGTTTATTTTCCAATTTTCTACATGTACCTCTATAATATTTCACTGAATCTAAGATGAAATCTCTAGACACACTGTCATTTTATTAACCACTAAGGAAGAAAAAAAAACACTAATTATAATTCTTATGTAAGAAATACCACAATCCCTAGATATTAAAATGTGGGGAAGAAAATACATCTTAGAGCCAGTAAAATATAGGAGTTGACTAATACTAATATACTCTGTATGTTCTAAAACAGGGGTGGCCAACTTTTCTGTATGTAAGATCTACTTTTTATCTTAAAAGTGTGTCGCGATCGACTTGTTGTCATAGGCGTAGTCTAAGGGGGAAGAAGGGGTGTGAAATGCATACTATGTTTATACACTGTGTTTCAGTATAAGGTACGTTCCAGCGAGGTATGGGTAGATAAGTAAAATATATGTTCAAAACTATTTTTTATTTTTTAAATCACTTATTAAGTTTTCAAGATATAGGCTCATGAAGAAAATAAATTGCCAGACCCAACTTTTGATAGCAGCATTCCGTACATGCGGTACCTAAAAAATTCGATTTTCCGACACTTTTTCAAGATAGATTTTTACTAACTTAAAATGCAATTTAATTTTTTTATCAACTGCAATGTATAAGTTGTTGTACTATTTGTTCGTAAATATGAAGAAGTTGTTATAAAAATGCACAGTATGGCTGATAATTTGATTTCAATATTTCACTTTCGCGTTTTTTTGGGGGGCCAGGAAAATTTATCATGAAAGAATAATATGACTTACTTTTTGCTAATCTATCAATAGCTCACTGAGTACACCTCCTACTGAAATATAGATATACGGCTTATCTACCTACGTAAAAAACAACAATAATTATTTAAAGGGCCAAAAAACTCACATCCAGGGGAATTAAAAGAATATGGATAATTATTAACAATATTTATTAATTCAAAGTAGCTACAGATAAAGACAGATTTAGAAATTACTTTGTTGCCTTAACATTAATGGGAAGACTGAGTTTGCATGTCTCTAACCAAGGAATCATAATTAGGTGTATATCCTGACAAAGATAATAATAATGAGTCTTCAGTATGAGAATCAGTCAGGACAGAACGTTGTTTAGTCTTCATTAGCTTCAAGTACGAAAATGCCGATTCGCATAGGTATGTAGATCCGAAACAAGAATAGATATGTTCGCTACATTTGGTGATACTGGGATATTTTTCTCGGTTGACATATTTCCAAAAATCTTCTTCAAATTTTCTGGCTTGTAAGATTAAGTCAGTTTGTAAAATTATAATTTCATTTTCTAATGCCTTTTGATCCATATGAAATACGTCTGAAATTTTTTGGCTAATGCGTTTCACACTTAAATCTTTTTTAAAAGGAAAAGACATAAATTCCACAATTTCTTTAATTTTTTCAAAATCCTGGAATCTTACCTCAAAATCTTCAATTACTTTTTGGATTTCCATGACGTATTTGTCGATCTTATAATTAATATTTTTATGTTTCTGTAGGTTATCTGCCATATTTGGAAAATGATTCAGATTATTTTGTTGCAGATCTTCTATTAACAAAATAAATTTTGTTTTATATGCGTCTATGCAGCTGATTATATCAATTACTGTTTTATTTTTACCTTGTAATTCTAAATTTAAATGACTTAATATTAAAGTAAAATCGGTAAGAAATGCTAAGTCACTAAGCCAAGTTTCATCATTTAAATTTTCACAGTTTCCATCTTGTTCATAAAGAAAATCTATAATTTCAGGCAATAAATCATGAAATCGCTGCAGAAATTTACCTCTGCTTAGCCATCTGACATCGTCATGTAGCAATAATTCAGGTTGGCCTTCATCGAGTTGCAGTTGGAAGAAACGCCGTTTGAGGGAACTTCCTCGAATTGAATTAACAATTTTAAATGCTATGTCCATTACCTCTTTTGTGTTTAGTCTCTTGCTAGCTAACACTTGCTGGTGAATTATGCAGCGATAGCTCAAAAAGGCTGGGAATTCATCTTCATTTCGATATAGGGCTATAAATCCATTTATGCAACCTATCATTGCAGCTGCACCATCCGTTGTTATTGAGACTAATTTAAAAAGTGGTACTTTCAAATCACTGAGCAAGTTTTTAAAGGCTTTGAATATGTCTACACCTCTAGTCCTTTCCTTCAAAGAAATCATACGCAACAATTCTTCTTTAGATGTAAAATCCTTAAAAACCATACGAACGAAAACAAGCAATTGTGCTGTATCACTTATATCTGTCGATTCATCACACTGAAGGGAAAAACAAGAACATCTATTAATATCATTATATAACTGCTCTTTTACATTCCCATTCATCCTTTCAATTTGTCGCATCACTGTGTTTCGAGACAATTGTAGATCTTGAATTGCAGCAACAATTTCACTCTTGTTCTTAAAATCGTTAAAAAGTGAATCTGACATTTCCAAAAAAATTTCCTTTACAAATTCACCGTCGGAAAATGGCTTACATTGTTTTGCTAAGAGATAGCTTACTTTGAATGATGCAGTAGT
>PVKE010004175.1:9792-66590 GCA_004027555.1 Craseonycteris thonglongyai
AGAGAGAGAGAGAGAGAGAGAGAGAGAGATACAGAGACAGAGAGAGAACTGAACTTGGGGCACTCCCCAGTTCAACATATGGGTCCGCACGGGCTGGGGCCGGGATTCGATCCTCAGTCCCCGGCGCTGCAAAGTGAGCGCTTAACCCACTGAGCCATCCTGGCTTCCCTATAAATGGAATCTTACAGGATTGCTATTTATCTCCTTTCTCTCAACATTTCTGTGAATATTGTTTTTCTATAGTTTATCCATTCTGTTGTTTGGGTTGTTACTAATTTTAGACTGTAATGACTAACAGGCTTGTGAACATGCTTCTATGTGCCCTTTAGTTAAAAATTGTGTATGTGTATGTGCACATGCACAAATACATATATAATGCATTTTCTTGAGTATATGTACATCTAGCTCTGAAATTTCTGGGTCATATATTTATTCAGCCTTAGTAGATACTGCTAACCAGTTTTCCAAAGTGGTTAGAGTAATTTGTACTGTACTTCCAAGAGCAGTGTCTGAGAACTTGTTTATATCCTCACCAACACTTGGTACTGTATGTTTCATTTTAGTCTTTCTGGTGCTTGTATAAAGGCATTACATTGTGATTTCAATTTGCATTTCTCTGGTAACTAATGAAGCATTAGCACCATTCCAGGTGTTTATGGGCCAATTCTCTTATGAAGTGGCTCAAGTCTTTTGCCCATTTTTCTAAGCAATTATCTGCCTTTTTTAGTGTTGATTTGAAGGAATTCCTTATATATTTCGAATACAAATTCTTTGTTAGAATTTTCAGGGAAGCTGGGATGGCTCAGTGGGTTAAGTAAGCACTTGCTTTATAGCCCTGGAGCCCGAGGATTGAGTCCTGGCCCCGGCCTGTGCGGACCCATATGCTGAACTGGGGTGTGCCCCCAGTTAAGTTCTTGCCGGGACCTATGTGGGAAGCTCCTGGCCCAGTTCCTGCCCTGTGCAGCCCTATGCCCACCTGTGGAGTGAAACTATATGGAAAACTAATGCTGTCAACTATGGAGACTGCTCTGAGCCCTCCCCCTTCTCTCTGTCTCTCTGTCAAAAAACAATAAAAATAAATCTAAAAAAAATAATTTTCTACTTTGTGGCTTGCTTTTCATTTTGGTAATGTTACCTTTTGATGAGAAATTCTTTTTAAAGCTGACTTTTTAATATTTTTTATTTATTTTTTATTGTTTTTGACAGAGAGAGAGAGAGAAAGATACAGAGACAGAGAGAGAACTGAACTGGGGGCACTCCCCAGTTCAGCACATGGGTCCGCACGGGCCGTGGCTGGGATTCGATCCTGTGTCCCCGGCGTTGCAAAGTGAGCACTTAACCCACTGAGCCATCCCGGCTTCCCTGATGAGAAGTTATTAATTTTAGTGTAGTGAAGTTTATCCTTTTTTCCTTTATGGTTAGTGTAGAAAATCCTCACTAACGTAATGTTGCCAGTAGGGTCTGCAACTTTAAGTGAAACAACGTATGATGAGACCACTTTTGCCATAGGCTAATGATATAAGCAACAGTTAAGTTCCTAGAGCATCTCATTAATAATGTTGCAACCAAACAAGATTGAACAAAACGGCATTATTCGAGAACGTGCTTTAGTTTTGAATCCTGTTTAAGATATCATAAAGCAGAGTAATGAAGAAATTCTCCTATGCTTTCTTCCAAAAGCTTTGTTGTTTGGTCTTTTCCATTTGGTTGTTTATATCAACTAGAGTAATTTTATATGTGGTGTGAGATAAGGGTCAGGATTTTTTACATGTGAATATTCATTTGATCCAGCATTTACTGAAAAGACTACTCTTTCCCTACTACCCCAGAATGTCACTTTGTCTCAATATCGAATACCTATATATGTGTGCATTTGTTTCTGGACTTTATAATCTCTTCAGTTAGTTTGTTTTTCTGTCCTTGCATCACATACCATAATGTCTTGATTACTACAGCCTTAAAATAAATCTTGATATCTAGTAGTGTAAGTCTTTTTAAAGTTATTCTTAGTTCATGGGGACTTATCAGAACTGATTAGATCTGAGTTATATTTATAAGGGCAGTAAACATAGTGAATCTTAAAATAAAACTTTGTAGTTATTAGATTTAATCTCAGTAATGATCTTTAGAGCTTTTATGTAGTATAGCCAACATTTTATACTGGTAATCACAGGTAAATATTTTTATTATATGAATAAAAGTTTAGGTTATTTCAAGTAAATTTGATAATTTATATTTAAGATGCCTGGTTTTAGGTATGACAGTATTGGTTTAAAATTTTTGCTTTCTGTATAATTTAATTTTCCCACAGAATTGAAAAGTTTGACTCTTTCATGATTATAAGTAGTATATAATGCTATATATTGCCTTAATGGCCTTATTCTTTCTATTAGGATATAAATGATCTCTTTTTCCTACTTACATTTATGGATCCAAGATATAACAAATTTGATTCTTTAACTTCTGATTTTAAAACTTATTAAAGCATAATTCCTACACAGACTTTAGCATTGTCTATACTGGCATATAGAAACAAGAATAGAAATTCTGCTTCTTGGCTACAAAATAGAGTTATGAAGGTATGTTTCTAAAAAATATTACATAATGTCCCAACTTGAAAAATAATTGGAAATGAAATTCCATCTGCAAGAGTAATTACCTTGTATACATGAATTCTAAATCCATCTTTTTTTTCTTTTCTTTTCATTTAATATTTACAGTGGAAATTAAACATTGACTCCCAGAAAAAACTTTGTCCAAAATTTATTTTTTTCTTATTAAAAAAAATTGCTTCCCTTATCATTGCAGATAATTTCAATATTATTTATTATAGAAGCATAATTTTATATTTTGAGAATAACTCCTTATTTTTAAAACCTTTAAAAAATATTGGGGAAACTTATTTTTTTTCCCAAATATTCCTTTCTTTTCTGTATTTTTGTGGTATGATCTCAAGTGCATGACTTTGGAATTGTCTTAATTTTTGATTCATACCATTCTCATTATTGATACAATCTAACCTTTTTAGGTATTCTATAGAAAAATAATAACTGATTTAGAAAAATCCTGAAATTAACCCATGGTTATATACTTGTTTTCTCATTGATTACTGATATTTGTCTGATCCCTGTTTCTAATATGGACAGTCAGCTGATTCAATGTTGACGTTTATCAAACATATATTTTATGGTTAATAACCAAGTTTATGAATAAAGATGGTACCAGGAAAACTCAGGACTTCTGGTGGCTATATATTGATAGTACTTAGCTTTTTAATATCATTATATTTTTTAACTTCTTTGCTGGCATATATGTAAGACAAACAAACTAGGGCCATGTTTCTGAATATGTGTGATACATTTTCTTAAAAAAAAAAAAAGCTCTAGGAAACTATTCTTTATTTCAGGTGTGTTTTTAAACTTCTGGCCTCTGGTGTTCATATTTGTCTTTTCCTGAAACTCTCAAGGTTTGCATGCTAAGGAAAGTTAATGTGATTCAACAAACATTTTATTGAATGCCTATTGTGCTAGACAATGAGAATGCAACTGTGGACAAGACAGTTCTGGTTTTTGTCCTTATGGAACTTAGAGTACTGTGTAGAAAGAAGACAGACAATTAAGTGTTCACTCACAGTCCTTTGGATGTCCTAAAAGAGGCAAAGATGTTGTTGAGGCACATAGCAGAGCTCCAAACCCAAAACTTGGTGGATTAGGAACTGTTTCTTAGAAGAAAACAATTTTGTGTTCAAATTCTTTAATTTCAACTTCTTTGTATTAGGTCAGTGCAATAGTAACTGTGATTTGAGACTGTGATTTTTAAATCATTATAACTAGGCTCAAACACATCTTTATTAATCATAATAGGAACGATTACAATCAACACATTATAACCAGCAAGAAATAAGTTTTTTTAATCCTGTAGCATAAATATCCCTGCTTCATGATTCAGCAAACTCTTGGAAAGCATTTTCTGCATTTTGCTGGTTGTGGAAGCATTTTCTCTGCAAAAGGTGGTCGAAGTGCTTGAAGAAAGTAGTAGTCGGTTAGCAAGAGGTCAAATGAATATGGCAGATGAGGAAAAACTTTGTAGCCCAATTTGTTCAACTTTTGAAGTTGGTTGTGCAAAGTGTAGTCGAGCATTGTCATGGAGAAGAATTAGGCCCTTTCTATTGACCAATGCTGGCTGCAGGCGTTGCAGTTTTCAGTGCATCTAATTGATTTGCTGAGCATACATCTCAGATGGAATGGTTTCTCCAGGATTCAGAAAGCTGCAGTGGATCAGACCAGCAGCAAACCACCAAACAGTGACCATGACCTTTTTTTGGTGCAAGTTTGGCTTTGGGAAGTGCTTTGAAGCTTCTAGTTCCGACCATTGAACTGCTCATGTCTGGTTGTCATATAAAATCCATTTTTCGTCACATGTCACAATTCAAATGAGAAATGGTTCATTGTTGTTGCCTAGAATAAGAAGACTACACTTCAAAACGATTTTTTTTTTTTTTTGGTCAGCTCATGAGGCACCCATTTATCGAGCGTTTTCACTTTTCCAATTTGCTTCAAATGTTGAACAACTGTAGAATGGTCAATGTTGAGAACTTTGGCGATTTCTCATGTAGTTGTAAGAGGATCACCCTCAATGATTGCTCTCAATTGGTCATTGTCAACTTCTGATGGACAGACACTATGCTCCTCATCTTAAAGGCTGTATGTACCGGTAGTCTCCTTTGCAAAACTTCTTGAACCACTACCATGTTGCACGTTCGTTAGCAGTTCCTGGACCAATGCGTTGTTGATGTTGAGAGTTGTCTCGCTGCTTTATGACCAATCTTGAACTGAAATAAGAAAATGGCTCATATTTGCTTTTTGTCTAACATCATTTCCATCATCTAAAGTGAATACAAAATAAACAGCAAGTAATAAGTCATTAGCAAAATATAAACATAAAGCAAATGCACATTAAAATGATGTATAACAACCACATTTATTGAAGAATGTATTTCAATATCAGACAGCAAATTTCAACGATGCAAAACCGCAATTACTTTTGCATCAACCTACTATTTGTGTGCTTAATATATTTAGAGATGTTCTCTACAAATGCAGTTAAATAGTTAATGTCTTATAAATTATTTATATCTTAAGTGCCTCTTTGATTGCCATACTATTATAAACCATGCCACTGATAGATTTTTTAAAATTGAGATAATTCACAAATAACATATTAGTTTTAGGTGTACAATATAATGATTTTATATGCGAGTATGTATATATGGCAAAATGATTACCACAATAAGTTTTTAATTAACATGCATGACTGCACTAAGTTACTTTTTTATTTTTCTTGTGATGAAAACTTTTAATATTTACTCTCGGCATCTTTCAAATATACAGTGTTGTTAACTGTAGTCACCATGCTGTACATTATTACATCCCCACAGCATATTTATCTTATAACTGAGTTTGTACCTTTTGACCACCCTCATCCATTTCACCCACCCCTACCCCCATCCCCTGCCTCTGGCAACCACCAATCTGTTTTCTGTTCTATGGGTTCGGTTTTTTTGTTTGTTTGTTTGTTTGGTTTGGTTTTTAAGATTTATTTTATTGTTTTTGACAGACAGAGAGAAGGAAGAGGGCCCAGAGCAGTCTCCATAGTTGTGCATCATCAGTTTCTGACATGGTTTCATTCCACACAGGTGGGTGGGGGCCACACAGGGCAGGAACTGGGCTGAGGACCTCCTGCATGGGAGGCATGCCCTCTCAAGCAGCCAGGGTGCAAGAACTGAACTGGGGGCTTCCCACATGGGAAGCACACCCCAGTTCAGCATATGGGTCCGCACAGGCCGAGGCCAGGGTTTGATCCTCAGTTCCTGGGGCTACAAAATGAGCACTTAACCTGCTAAGCCATCCTGGCTTCCCCTATGGGTTCAGTTTTTTATTGTTTTCTTTCTTTTTCTTTTTTTCTTCTCTTTTTTTTTGATTTTACATATAAGTGAAGTCATATAGTATTTGTCTTTCTCTGTCTGACTTATTTCACTTAGCATAATGCCCTCAAGGTCCATCTGTGCTGTCACACATGACAGATTTCCTCTTTTATGGCTGAATAAAATTCCATATATATAAACACAAACACACATACCACATTTTCTTCATTTATTCATCAGTGAACACTTAGGTTATTTCCATGTGTTGGCTATTATAAATAAAGATGCTGCAGTGAACATAGGGATTCAGATATCTTTTCAAGACAGTGGCTTCATTTTCTTTGGATAAATATTCAGTGAAGATGCTGGATCATATTTCAGTACTATTTTAAATATTTTAGTAAACTTCATACTGTTTTCCATAGTAGTTGTACCAATTTACATTCCCATCAGAGGTACACAAGGCTTTCATTTTCTTCACATCTTCACCAGAACCTATTTTTGTCTTTTTGATAATAGCCATTCTATAACAGGTGTGAGGTGATACCTTATTATGGTTTTGACTTGCTGACTTGTTATGTTGAGCACTTTTACGTATACCATATAGCACTTTTTCATATGTTAGCCATGTATGTTTGTCTTCCTTGGAAAAATGTCTGTTTCGATCTACCCATTTTTTAATAGGATTGTTTGGTTATTTTTGTTGTTGTTGTTTTGCTATTGAGTTGTATGAATTCTTTGTTTGTTTCTGATATTAGCCCCTATTAGATAAATGATTTGCAAATATTTTTTCCCATTGCTTTTTTGTTTTGTTGATAATTTCCTTTGCTGTGTGGAAGCTTTTTAGTTTAGTATAGTCCCAGTTGTTTGTTTTTGCTTTTGTTGCCTTTGCTTTTGGTGTCAAATCTAAAAAATCTTATGCTCAAATCTTTAATCATAGGAATTCACTTTCATTTTTTTTGTACATGGCTGTCAAGTTTTCCCAACACTATTTATCAAAGAGACTATCTTTTCCCCATTGTATATTCTTGGCTTCTTTGCCATAAATTTATTGACCATATATACGTGGGTTTGTTGCTAGCTAGGCTCTGTGTTTTGTATTTCATTGATCTATGTGTCTATATTTTTATGCCAATACCATACTCTTTTTGATTAATATAGCTTTGTAATATAATTTGAAATGAGGAAGTATGATGTCTTCATCTTTGTTCTTCTTTCTTCAGATTGCTTTGGTTATTTGAAGTCTTATGGTTTCATATAAATTTTAAGGTTGTTTTATTTCTATAAAAAATGCATTTGGGGGAAGCTGGGATGGCTCAGTGGGTTAAGCGCTCACTTTGCAGCCCCAGGGACTAAGGATCGAATCCCGGCCCCGGCCCGTGCGGACCCATATGCTGAACTGGGGAGTGCCCCCAGTTCAGTTCTCACCAGGGTGAGACCCCGGCCCAGTTCCTGCCCTGTGCAGCCCCACGCCCACCTGTGGAATGAAACTATGTGGAAAAACCAAAGATGTGCAACTATGGAGACTGTTCTGGGCCCTCCCCCTTCTCTTTGTCTCTGTGTATATATATATATATATATATATATATATATATATATATACATATATATATATAGAGAGAGAGAGATTTGTCAAAAACAATAAAAAAATAAATCTTTTAAAAAAATGCATTTGGAATTTTGTTAGAGATTGCATTGAATCTCTAGATTGCTTTGGGTAGTATGGACATTTTAACAATATTAAGTCTTCCAACCCATGAGCACAGAATATATTTTCATTTATTTGTCTCTTCTTCAGTTTCTTTTATCAGCGTCTTAGTTCTCAGTGTACTGGTTAAATTTATTCCTATATATGTTATTAGTTTTGATGTAGCTGTAAATGGGATTGTCTAAATTTCTCTAGTTATAAAAATACAACTGATTTTTATATTTTTATTTTTTTTATCCTGTAAACTTTACTGAATTTGGTTGTTTTTTTGTTTTTGTTTTTAATTTGGTTATTCTAGCAGCTTTTTGGTGTGGAGTCTTTGCGGCTTTCAGTGTATAATGTAATGTCATCAATTAGAGACAGTTTTACTTCTGTCCTGTTTTGGATGCCTTTTATTTTTTTTACTTGCCTAATTGCTCTGGCTAGGACTTCCAGTACTATGTTAAATAGAAGTGGTGACAGTGGGCATCTTGTCTTGTTTCTGATCTTAAAGAAAAAGCTTTCAGTTTCTTACCATTGAATATGATGTTAGCTATAGGTTTGTTATATATGGCCTTTATTATGTTCAGGTATATTCCCTCTTTTTGATAATAGCTACTTTGTTTTTATGAATTGATTTGAATTTTATCAAATGCCTTTTCTGCATCTATTGAGTTGATACCATGATTTTTATTCTTCATTTTGCTAATCTGGTGTATTACATTGATTTGTAGATGTTGAAACATCCTTGCATCCCTTGCATCCCACTTGATCATGGTATATGATTCTTTTAATGTATCGTTAAATTCATTTTACTAATATTTTGTTGAGGATTTTTGCACCTATGTTCATCGGGGATATTGACCTGTACTTTTCTCTTTTGATAAGGTACTTATCTGATTTTGGTATCAGGGTTATGCTGGCCTTGTAAAGTGAATTTGGATGTGTTTCCTGCTCTTCTGTTTTTATTTATCTATCTATCTATCTATCTATCTATTTATTGTTTTTTTAAATCTTGACCTAAACTCAATGCATTTAAGGCTTTTTATTTTAAGAAATTACTTTTTTAATAATACATTTAATATAGCCATAGTAGATAAAGTTTTTCAGGGGCCTAGGGTATAGGAAATAAACCATGGTCTTAGTGTAGTTCCTTGTCGAGATCTGGCAACTTCAGTAATCTAATGTTGTTATGCTATTTGGTATCTATAGAGCAAAGTCAGGGGTTTTATAATCTACAGCGTCCTGCAGAAGCAACACTCTTTTTAAAGTAGTATCATGTGCTTGAGTGTGATATTGTTACAGAATTACATGCTTGTGATTTTTTTTTTTTAAGATTTATTTTTATTGTTTTTGACAGAGAGACAGAGAGAAGTTGGAGGGCCCAGAATGGTCTCCATAGTTGCACATCATTGGTTTTTCCACATAGTTTCATTCTATGGGTGCAGGGTTGCACAGGGCAGGAACTGAGCCGGGATCTCACCCCAGTGAGAACTGAACTTTGGGCACTCCCCAGCTCAGCATATGGGTCCACAAGGGCTGGGGCCAGGACTTGATCCTCAGTCCCCAGGGCTGCAAAGCAAGCACCCAACCCACTGAGCCATCCGGCTTCCCCACATGCTTGTAATTTTGTAATAAAAGGTTTGGTATAGATTACCAGCTCATAAAAAGGGGGCATTACTTCTGCTGGACCCTATATGAAACACTTACAGTGAAAATAGAATCCAACAGGTAAAAAAAACCTGTAATGTGTTTGGCCTAATTAAAATGTTAGCAGTTAATAAATACAAAAAAATTCAATTGTAGGGTACCTTTTGATTTCAAAGATTACCTAATAAGATGAATTGTGTGAAGGGATGAAGTAGTGAAATTTGGCAGATTTTCTGGTTATTTACCACTCTTTGAATGTCCTTGTTTTGTTTCAGAATGAGTTCTAAATCCCTAAAAGAGAACAGCATCAGTGGTTACAGAGATAAGTTACTGATCCAGAGTGGCATTTGTGTGGTGGCAGGAGCAGATGCAATTAAGGAGCATTGTAGTGTAGCATGTTATGTGTCATGGGGGTAAAAAATGGTGACAGTTTTTTCTAGCACCCCATAGACAGCAACAATTTTCATCATCAGGCCAGTTCTATGACATGGCTTTGGACATTGTTCCTGGAAGTTTAGCTGCAAGCCTGCCTAATTCCTAAACCCTCATAACAATTCTGTGTTAGACCAGTAACCTGTTAGTAAATGCCTTTTCAGCCTAATTAGCTAGAATCAGTTTTTGTTACTTGTTACTAAAAGCAACAGTAGTTGTTACCAGAAGTGAAGTGCTGAAAATTATACAACCTAAAATGCCAATTTAATTGAATCGAAAGCAGGAATGAGAGGGTAGGTAGGATTACCATGGACCTGACTACTATAGGCTTTAAGATGATAGCTCTTGTTATGTAGAGGTTATGAAAAATCAATGCCTCCTACTGTTTCGTGGCACACAGACCAAGTACCAGCTGAGGCTATAGCAATAGTGGAAATAACCAAAATGTCAGTGTGTGCTGGTTATTTCTTCCTGCTTTCAGCAAAATATTGAAAAATAGGATGAATGCAGATTAAGCTAGTTGATCTGCAAAGCAAAGATAGAAGGAAATACTGCTTTGCTAGTGGCACTCTTTCGTCCACATTCTGAAGTCTGCATGAGAGTCCTATAAATTACCTTTGCAGGGTTGAAAATACCACTTGTTTCTATCCATTAAAACTAAAGCCAGTACAAGAAAGGGGCTTCTGATCTGTAACGTGAAATAAGATTAGTGCTCCAAGTCTTCTCATTTGCCAAACAAAGATCAGGTATAGGATGCATTTACTTGCAGGAAGCTTGTAGTTTTTATTACTTTAAGACATGTCCATTAAGCTAAGGTTTTGGGGTTGGGCCGAACATAGAGGCCATTACCAAAGGTTGAAAATCTTCATGCTTAAAAACTGTCAACATATTTACCTGTGGCTACATGTACATGGAAATGACTGGGGGCGGGGGCATAGAAGGGGAACTGACTTGAAGTTTATAAAGTTTTGAATGAATTGTATTGCCAGGAAACCCCAAGCCTGGTTATTTCCAACTCTTAAGGCAATCCTTGGGCGTCTAAACTCATATCAATGGGAATTGGACTGAAAATTTCAGAGCCTCAAAGAAGGGCATCTTCCCCAATATCCCAAACTCCTGACAAGCAAGACCTCCCAGAGGACAGAACCAGAGGCCTTGAAAGACAGTGGACAAGAGAGGGTCTTTGGGTCTCCCTAAAAACAGTATTAGGTGTTGCCAGATTGGCTGACTAGGACATTTATCCACAGCTGGACATTTATTGTTTTGGCAAAAGCAAGGAGACCTTGCTGTTTCTGTCCACCGGGATTTAGGATTTGCTGTGGAGTAGTGACTGCTATGTGTTTCCCATTCCAGGATTTTACTGCTGTATCCTGTTTATTCTTTACTATGTATGGTCTAATAGGTATCTACCATGTGAGCCACAGCTGGACCGAATGGAAAGGCTAGTACATCAGCCAGAGATCCTTGATTTAAATCTGGATGAGACCTTAGGGGTCAGGTAGTAAATGGACATATTCTATGTATGGGAAGATGGGGGTATATTCATGTTGTGTAGATAAAAAGGTAGACTGCTTATTGTTTCTCCAGTATCCATTCTTCCTTAGTAACTGAAAAATTGTGTTCAATGTGCCAATCTCAAAAAAAAAAAAAAAAGATTTCTCAGATCATGCAGCACCTTTCTGACCTCTGTAAGCAGTTGTCTATTGGATGTTGCTTCCAAGAGACTATTGTTTTCCTGTTGAAAAGGCATAGACCAAGCTAGTGCTCTCCTTTTGCCCTTTTCTCTTCTTTCTTCCTGCTAGAGTGTAGATGTGATCTGATAGCAGCAGTGAAGAAAAAACCACACACGAAGGGTAGCAGAACAGAAAGAAAAGAGCCTGGTCCTTGATTAAGGTGACCAGATTTTAACATTGGTAAAGCGGGACACCATTGACCGGAGGGGAGGGGGTTCTTGATTAAAAATTTGGTCTATCTCCCGCCATTCCCTAGCTTGTGCATTCTTTCCAAAAATCGGGACTTTTTTAAAACGCCACGGGACACGGGACAAAATGTTAAAAATCAGGACTGTCCCGCCAAAAGTGGGACGTCTGGTCACCTTATCCTTGATACTAAGGATCTTCAGTAGCCCAGGACTGCCTTAAGCTGTATTTCTTGATATGTGAGAAAATTAAATCTCTTGTTCAGTTAAATCACCATTTGTTGGACTTTTAGTTAATCTATATGTCTTTTCCATGAGACTTTGAACTCCGAAGCTGAAGGGAGTTTATTATTGAGGCAAAATTGACATATAACATTATATTAGTTTCATGTGTACAATTCTTATATATATTGTGAGTTGATCACCAGTCTAGTTACTATCTGTCCCCATACATAATTACAAAATTATTTTTCTTGTGATGAGGACTTTTAAGATCTGTTCTCTTAGCATCTTTCAGATGTACAATGCAGTATTATGAACTGTAGTCACCATAATCTACTGAAGAGACTATTATGCTCATATATTGACCTCTATGTCTTCATTTCTTGGTGTAATATACAGCATGAAATAGACACATATGTTTGATAAGTGTTATTGCCATTGTAATAAGTTAAAACCTCAACTATAATCTGATGAAATCTCCAAAGATTTGGTAAAAGCAGGTGAGATATAAACAATGGTTAAAGAATACTTATTTAACTGCTTTTCATTTCAGTAAACCAGATTTACCATCTGGCTCATAAGAGTATTATTTTTTATCAGAACAGTCATTCTTTTATTGTGAGAGTTGTTTTTTTTTAGATTTGTTTTATTGCTTTTGACACAGAGAGAGACAGAGAGAAGGGGCAGGGCCCAGAGCAGTCTCCATAGTTACACATCATCAGTTTTTGACATGGTTTTGTTCCACAAAGGTGGGTGGGGGCTATGCAGGGTGGGAACCAGGCCAAGGGCCAAACAGGGGGCCTCCCACCTGGGAAATTCTCCCTGGCAAGAACCAAACCGAGGGCCTCTCACATGGGAAGCACACCCCAGTTCAGCATATGGGTCCACACAGGCCAGGGCCAGGACTCAGTCCTTGGACCCCAGGGCTACAAAGCAAGCACTTAACCCGCTGAGCCATCCCTGCTTCCATAAGTGAGAATTTTCATTTTTCTGCTGAATTGAATTTTAGTGATACTGAAAAAAAAATCTTTTTAATGATTCAAATTTATAGAAAAGATACAAGAAAAGTGAAAGGATATGATATTTTCCTTTACTCAGATTCCATAAATGCTAACATTTTACCACATTTACTTAATCATCCTCTCTCATTTTTTTTCTTGATCTTTCTGAGGGTAAATTGCAGACAGAATGCCTCTTGTCCCCCAAATGAGCATTTTTAAAAACCATGACATGGGAAAGCCAGAATGGCTCAGCAGGTTACGCGCTCGCTTTGAAGCCCCGAGGACCAGGGATCGAATCCCGGCTCCGGCCCAGGCAGACCCACATGGTGAATTGGGGAATTCCCACAGTTCAGTTCTCTCTCTGTCTCTGTCTCTGTCTCTGTCTCTGTCTCTGTCTCTCTCTCTCTCTCTCTCTCTCTCTCTGTCAAAAATAAATATATAAATAATAAATAAATAAATAAATATTAAAAAAAAAACCATGACAGCCTCCTTGGGTTTAGATCTGGAGAAATATTTTAGGGTGTACTTCTTAAAAATACTCTCTTGTGTTTCCTCAATTTGCAAGGATATTCTTTTATGTAACCAGACTATAATTATCAAAACCAAGATATTAACATTGATACAGTTTTGTCATTCAGATTTTTCATTTGTTCTAACAGTGAGTTTTATAGCATCAGGAAAAAGAATTTCCCCCTAGTCTAGGATTCAATTGCAGATCACACAAATGACATTTAATTTATTTAGTCATTATGTTTTCTTAGTCATTCTTAGTCTGGAGCAGTTAGTTCCTCAGTGCTTTTTTATCTTTCATGACCATGATGTTTCTGAAGAACGTAGGCAAATTATTTCATAGAATACCATGGAGTGAGTATTTTTTTAACTTGACAGTGCACCTGAATTCAGCTTTTCTGGAGAAAGAAAAAAAGGAGAAATCATCTATCTCCTCAAAATTTTGTATCTTAAGAGCTTTACCTCAGTTGACTCTAGCAAGATGTCTAACTAGGAATCAGTATTTATTGTTTTTTATTGTTGTTGTTTCACTATGTTTCTCAATGGGGCAATATTGGCATTTTGAACAGTATAGTTCTTCAGTGCATCAGATTGACCCACATGGCCCTGGCTTCTGCCCACTAAGTTCCAGTAGCATTCTTCAGTTGGTATGACCACCCAGAACACCACCAGTTGAGAATCACTGTTATGTAAAATTTGGCATCTTTAAGTTAAGATAGCAGTCTTGCTTTTTATATAGTTGGTAGTATAAAAACACTTTTTAATTGATGGTTTCATTTATTAATATTATAATAAGATAGCTAATTAATATGTTTTAGCTAAGTTCAGTTCGGTTAATTAATTATATTTAATAAATAAATGGCAAAGAGCTAAGTTGGCCATATATGTTTTTATATATGAAATAAGAATCCTACTAACTGCTTCCATTTAAAATCAAGAACTCCACCTTAGGAGTAAACTGAAATAGAATATCCCTGAAGATTTTACCTTAAAACTCCATATTTTACTGTTATAAATTCTAGGGGGAAATTAGTATTTTCATTTAATTTTAGATTTAATGATCTTAATTATTCTCTTTTTGTTTTTCTTTCAGAATTGGTCCCTAGGAAAGACCTTCTTATAGAAAATGTGCCATATTGTGATGCACCAACTCAGAATCAGTGAATTATCTAGGATAAAATTAAGTCTTTGTAATTTTTCATCTTAAACTATATAACTGGCAAAAGTCCTGGAAATGCAGATATTATTATTTTTCTCTGAAATGGCATCTTGAAAATGAGCGATTGAAAGTATTGTTTTATAATTAAATTTCACATTAAAAGGACATTGCTGAAAACTACAGACCATAGTTAAGTATTTCTGAAGAATATTAGATAAGAAGATATCTCATTTTCATTGAAAATCAAACTATAAAATGAAATAAATGCTTAGGGAGGTATATCATATTTACTTCTCTTTGACCTTGATGCATATTTTGGTCTTACCATAACTATTTGACAATTCAGTGTTTTGACAAGTTGGTGGGTTTTCCTCCCATGTGAAATGAGACTATTACATTAAAATTATTAGATTAAATTGATGTTTAGTACCAAAAACATTAAATTGGACATACTGTGTGCCAGCTCCCCACAGAAGGTGGCCTTTGTGTCCCAAACACTGAAATTATTTCTGTAACAAATAATAGTTTTTTTTTTAAGAGAGTTTCTCTGTGTTCTTATAAAGATATTTATAAAGACATCAGTCTTCTGAAGATAGATGAATAAAATATCAAAATCACCTAGGATTGCTGTGGAATAAAGGAATCCTAATTTTTTAAAGAAATACTGGCCATTAGTCAAACTATATATTAATAATATAGCATTAGTAGAATTAGTTGTACATAGACCACAGTTAAATTTCATTGTGAAAATATAATATATGACTGTATCCTCTTCATTTTAATCAATAAAACTTAAATGACTTTTGTTCCTCCACATGTCCCATTCCTGACGGGACTGGCAATATTACATGACAGTTTGGCATTCCACCATCTAACGGTAGGCACTATAGAAGTGCATTTAATATTCTTGTTTCTCTTTTATCTGTGTATCTTTACCATTCTGTTTTTCTCAGTACATTTTCTCCTATTCACTGATTAGTTCTCCCATTCAGTGATGACATGGGGTTTTTAATTTTTACAAGATTCTCAGTGCAATATTTGTTGGCAAAACATTAGTATATTCATGCTGGATGTAAAATTTCATATGTAAAATATAGTTTAATTTTAGGAGATCAACACATGATGAAAATTATTTAGACATAGTATACTTAACATAAACTAGAGACTACTTTTATATATTTTTATTTTATTTTATTTTATTTTTGACAGAGAGAAAGAGAGATAGAGAGAGAGAGATACAGAGATAGAGAGAGAACTGAACTGGGGGAGCTCCCAGCTCAGCACATGGTTCCGCACGGGCCGGGGCCGGGATTCGATCCCTGGTCCCCGGTGCTGCAAAGTGAGCGCTTGACCCACTGAGCCATCCCGGCTTCTCCTAGAGACTACTTTTAATGCCTCCTAATACTTTTGAGGAGATTGGTTAGTAGTATATACTTAGTACCTCTACTTCTCTCCTTAATCAAGATTGAATCCAAAGCACTCCATTGAAACCCTTCTTGTCCCAGTTATTAGTGACCTCCACTTTGTAAATCCAGAGGTCAATTGTCCTTATTTTATTCATCCTTGCAGTAGCAGTTGGCATAATTAATTGTTCCCTTCTAATGGAGACCTAGACACTTTGTTTTTATTGTTAAATTTATTGGGGTGTTGTTGGTTAGTAAAAATTACATAGGTTCCAGGTGTTCAATTCTACATTACATCATCTATGTGTTGCATTATGCGTTCACCACCCAGAGTCAGTTCTCTTTCTATCACCATATATTTATCTCCTCCTCCCTCCTTTCCTACCCTTTTCCCCCCTTACCCTCAGGTAATCACTAAACTATTGATTAGTAGACATTTATTATAAACCTACATAAGTAGGATACAGCCATGAACCAAAGTAATAAAAATGTCTGCCTCATCCTCTGTTTATCATTTTAGATCCACTCTCAGTCCTTCTTGACCCTGCTCTCAGCCTTCTCTGGGAAGATTGGCCAGTGTGACCCAGCTCCTGTGCCTCCTGTACCCTTTGACTTTTAGTTACTTCAGCCAGTGGGGACCCTGGCTGGAGATCAAACAAAGGGAGAAGAGTAAAGGCAGGTATTTATTTTCCTGGCTCTACCCCTGAGAGGCTGCCTCAGGCTGGCAGTGTCCTTTAAAGTTTCTCTCAAGGTAACCTTTGTACAGTTCTTTCTTTTCAGTTTGGGGAAGTGCTTTTCTCCCCTCCTTAGGTTTGCGGCAGCAGCAACTCATTTGCTGCTATCCGTGTGGGCCCCCAATACCCACAGTTTTGTAAATAGTCTCTTTATAAATAAATCTTCCTTAAACTGCCATATTTTAAATGTGTCATCCATTTCCTATTGGGACTGTCACTAATTCACTACCCTGGGTGAACTTACTTTCTAGAAGTGAGAGACAGTAAATATAATTAAAAAGTAAATTAGAAGGTGATTAAGTAATATGGAGAAAGCTAAGGCTGGAAAGGGAAATAGGGAAGCTAGGAAGAACAGGGTGTTTCAGTTTTAAATACTATAATCAGGGAAGGTCTCACTAAGTGATAGTTGAGCAAAAAGAAGAATGAGGGATCTACCCATACAGATATCTACTTTCAAAGTAGAACAGACTGTAGTGCAGTATTCCTGAAACAGGTTCATGCCTGCTGTGTTTGAGGAGAGCCAAGTGACAGGAGCAAAGTAATTTAGGGGGACAGTATTAGGAGATGAAGTCATAGAAATGACATGGTAGAAGGAGGGGAGTGGATGCCAGGCTATGTAGGCTATTAGGACTGTGTTTGTTACTCTTAATAAAATGCAGAGGGGATGTTGGGATGGCTCAGTGGGTTAAGCACTCACTTTGCAGCCCCAGGGACCAAGGATTGAATCCCGGCCCCAACCTGTGTGGACCCATATGCTAAACTGGGGATACCCCCAGTTCAGTTCTCACCAGGGTGAGACCTCAGCCCAGTTCCTGCCCTGTGCAACCCCGTGCCCACCTGTGGAATGAAACTATGTGGAAAAACCAATGATGTGCAACTATGGAGACTGTTCTGGGCCCTCCCCCTTCTCTCTGTCTCTGTATCTCTCTCTCTGTCAAAAACAATAAAAAATAAATCTTTAAAAACTAAAATGCAGAGCCACTAGATGGTTTTGAGAAGAGGAATGATATGATCTGATTTAAAATTTTAAAGACTGTTGTGTGACTGTTGTGCTAAGTATGGACTGTGGGGGCAAGGGTAAATGCAGGGATACCAGTTAGAAGTTTGTTGCATTATTCTAAGTAAGAGATGATAGTAGCTTAGACCAGAGTGCCAACAGTGATGGTGGTGAGGAATGGCAAGATTCTGGGTATATTTTCATGGACTTCATGTGTTTCCTGATGGATTAAATGTGAGGTGAAGCAAAAAGAAAAGGGTCGGGACTGATTCCCAAGGGTTTTGGCCTAAGCAGCTGGAAGAATATCATTGCCATCAGTTGTGATGCTGAAAACAGAGTCAGTTTGTGAAGAACATGAGGAGTTTAGTTTGGGGCATGTGTTGAAAGGCCTATTAGGTATCCAAGTGGAGATATTAATAAGATATTAGATATAGCATCTGTAATTCAGAAAGTGGTCTGCGATGGAGATACTACAATTTTGGGAGCCATTAATATACATCAAATACTTAAAATCATATCACTGGATAAAATCACCAAGAAACTGGTTATACATAAAGAAGAAAAATGATTTGAGTCTTGGGACATGCCAGTGTTTAGAGAGTGAAGAGATAAGCAACAAAAGCACACACGACAGAGTTTCCAGTAAGGTAGAATGAAGATAAGGAGAATGTAAAGCAGAAGTTAGCAAACTATGGCTCACAGGCCAAATCTGATCCACTACTGTTTTCTGTAAATAAATATTTATTGGGATACCGCCACACTTAATTAATTTACATATTTCTTATGGCTTCTTTCATCCTAAAATGGCAAAGTTAAGTAATTGCAACAGAAACTAATCCACAAAACCAAAAAATTGCTATCTGAATCCCTTACAGAAAAAGTTTGTTGACCACTGGTGTATAGAGTCCTGGAAGTGACTACATTGTAATTGCAGTTTAAATTACAGTAAGTCTTAGTAAAATGGAGGTGACTTTGGTGAATCTGGCAAGACCTTCAGTGAAATAATTGTAGAAACATAGGCTCATGTTGATTCTGCCCAAATTGATCTCTAAATTTATTGTAATTACAGTAAAATTTGCAATAGGATGTTTTTTTAAGAAATAGTAAAACTTGTACAAAAATATAGGAAAAATAATAAAGGTTCATAAATAACTATATAAACTGTGACAAAAGAGAGTAAAATTGATTATCCAATGGGAAAAAAATGGAACTTTGATTTATATCTCATACTATATACAAAAAGTAACTCAATATTGATCCTAGACCTAAATGAAAACCTAAAACTAAAACCTCTTAAAGTAATAGGAAAAAATGTTTGTGACTTTGGGGTAGGCAAAGACTTCTTAGCTATGGCACCAAAAACACAATACATAAAAGAAAAATTAATAAGCTACCGTAGTCTTTATCAAAATTAAAAACCTTTCCCCTGCAAAGCTACAGACTGGGAGAAAATATTTACAAGTCATAAACTGATAAAGAACTTTTTATCTAAAATATATAAAGAACTTTTAATAATAAGACTAATAGCACAATCTTTAAAATGTGTAGATAAATATTCAAACACTTTATCAAAAAAAATACAAATTGAAAATAAGCATATGATAAGATTCTCATGACCATTTGTCACAGGAAATTAAAATCAAAATGAGATGCTGCTACATACCTGTTAGTATAGCTAAAATTAGAATGACTGGCCAAACCACCTGCTGGCAAGGTTTGGAGGAACTGAAACTCATACGTTGCTGGTAAGATGTAAAACAGCAGAATAACTTTGAAACTGTTCAGCATTTTCTTTTTTCTTTTTTCTTTTTTTTTGCTTTTTGCTTTTTGACAGACAGAGAGAACAGGAGGGCCCAGAGCAGTCTCCATAGTTGTACGTCATCAGTTTTTGACATGGTTTCGTTCCACACAGGTGGGCACAGGGCTAGGTAGGGCAAGAACTGGGCCGGGAACCTCCCGCATAGGTCTTAGCAAGAACTGAACTGGGGGCACACCCCAGTTCAGCATATGGGTCTGCATGGGTTGGGGCTGGGATTTGATCCTTGGACTCCGGGGCTACAAAGCGAGCATTTAACCCACTGAGCCATCCCAGCTTCCCCCAGCATTTTCTTAAAAACTTAAACATATACTCTCCATATAATCCAGACTTTTCACTCCTAGGTATTTTATTCCTAAGAGAAATAAAAGTATCCATACAAAGACTTATTTCTAGACACACTCAATAGTTTGGTGGTTACCTGGAGAGGGGGGAGGTGGGGGAGGGAGAGTTTGTGGGGGGAGGGGTTGTAGGAGTGGACACCGGATATATGGTGATGGAAGGGGAGCTGATTCTGCGTGGTAGACACAATGCGATGCATGGGTGATGTCATGTGGACTTGTACATCCGGAAACTGTCTAATTGTTACCAGTCAATGTCACCCCATTAAATTTAACAATAAAGAAAAAAAAAGACTTATTTCTATTTCACAGCAAAGGAAACGCTCAACAATATGAAAAGGCAACCTGTCAAATGGGATAAAATATTTGCAAATAATGTATCTGATAAGGTATATAAAGAATTCATGTAACTAACTCAATAGCAAAAAACAATCCACTAAAAGTGAGCAGAAGATCTGATTAGACATTTTTCTAAAGAGGACATAGAGATGGCCAAGAAACATAGGACTAGATGCTCAGTGTCACTAATCATCAAGGAAATGCAAATCAAATCCACATGAGCTCACACCTATTAAATGGCTATTATCAACAAGATAAAAAACAACAAATGTTGGGGATGCCAGGATAGCTCAGTGGTTGAGCGCTTGCTTCACAGTCACAAAGTCCAGAGTTCAATTCCTGGTTCTGGCCCATGCAACTCCATATGCTGAACAGGAGCTCAACTGATAAACTGCAGAGATGGCTCAGTAGTGAAGGTTCTCACCTCCATGCAGGAGGTACTCGCACAGCCCCACATCCACCTGTGTGGACCATGTCATAACTAATGATGTACAACTATGGAGACTGCTGGGCCCTCCGCACTCATTTTCTGTCTCACATACACACACCTCTCAATAAATCTTTAAAAAGAAGAGAGAAAAAAATAAGTGTTGGGGAAGATGTAGAGAAAAGGGAACCCTCGTACACTGCTGGTGGGAATGTACATTGGTGCAGCCACTGTGGAAAATAGTATGGAGGTTCCTCAAAAAATTAAAAATACAATCACCATCTGATCTGCAATTTTACTTCAGGATATTTGAAAGTGAGAACACTAATTGGAAAAGATATGTGCCCCTGGTGTTCATTACCACATTGTTTACAATAGACAAGACATGGAAGTAACCTAAGTGACCATTAATGAATGACTAAATAAAGAAAATGTCACACACACACACACACAGGAATATTAGCCGTGAAAAGAGGAAATCTTGTCATTTGGAACAACATGGATAGATCATATGATCTCACTTATATGTAGAATCTAGAAGTAGAAAGAAAACAAACCAAAAACTGAACTCAGTAAAAGAGCATTACTTCAGAATGCAAAGAAGTGCTGGAAGATTATTAGGGTCATGTTAAAAAGACACAGGAGCCAGATCGAATGGACTATTGCTGGTTACATTTGGGACAACTTACACATCAAAAATAATAACTATAATGGGATAACACATTAAATGAAAAATAATCCCATATGTTCATGAAGAGAGAAAGGGGGGAAAGGGTGGAGGGGGTGGGGGTTGTGTTCTTACAGACTTTCAAGTTGTCTTAGAAATTTTTCAAAATAAATACTGGAGGAAATTAAAATGGAATCTCATCATTTTGTTGGGGCAGTGGTTCTTCATTAGCTTAGTCCACGCAGTCTCAAACAGAATTCCAGATACTGATTGTTTTAGGGGGAAAAAAAATGTTAAAATATTGTTCTAGCAATCCATTGTTAATATCTCAAGATTTCTATATATAAGAAGTCTTTTTCAATGAAATGTGGTTCAGACCTTCAATTTAGGGTTTTTTTCCTGTTGTCATTGTTTCCTTCTAATGTCAGCTGAATGTAATCTCCATTTATTCAACCAACATTTACTGAATTGCCCAGGGTCAATCTCAGAGTTGCAGTGGTGTTTAACCTTTCGGCTTCCGTGGGTTACATTGGAAAAATTGTCTTGGGCCACACATAAAATACACTGACACAATAGCTGATGAACTAAAAATAAAAAATCACCAAAAAATCTCATAGTTTTAAGAAAGTTTACAAATTTGTGTTAAGCCACCTGCAGCCCGCAGGCCACAGGTTTGACAAGCTTGTGTTAGAGATTCAAAGACTAAACAGTCTATCAGGGAAGATCAGCAAGGAAGTAAACAGTTGTAGTGTAATTAGTGCTATAGTATAGTTAGGGATTAAACAATTTTAAGAGTATAAAGTAATCTATTAGAAATTGGTTGGTAACATATAATAAATACACAAGATGCTGTGCTTTTTATTTCTTAGGGAAGGAAACAGATATAAAATAACTCACACCTAACACCATTTAAAAAATATAAATAGGAATTTTAAAAAAAAAAAAGGATTTTGTTTGTGAGGCAGGAGAACTGGGAGAATCAAGTTTTTTGCTACAAACTTATGTAGCTTTTTTTCTCTTATGTTTTACTCTGGCAACAGTGACAGAGCTACAATCTTAGGTAAGAGTCCCAAAAAAACAGACTTTGAGTTAGAGATTCGCATGCAGGAGTTTTAAATTGGGGATTGTGCTCCAGAATAATAAGCCCTGTGAGGGAGTGAGGAAAGCCAGATTGAGCAGAGGAAGTTGTTGAACTGCAATACAGCTGCAGAGGAGTCCGGAGCTGATTGATACAGCCTTCAGAATGGTGCTGAACTAAGACAGGGGGCTGGGCTTTAGTTCCTGACATCAGCAGTCAGGAGGGAGAGGCTTAACCTCGGTTAGGCAATTCCTTTCAGTGGGACAACTAGAAAGACAAGCAGTAGCTGTGGACCTTCAGCAGCCAACAATCCCAGGCGCTAAGGAAATGAATACTGGTACGTTCTTCCGAAGGGGCACCCACTGCAACCAGATGAGCTTTTCCTGATTAGCTAAAACTGAGCAGAAGCACAACTCTGAAGCGGGGTGTTTCTCTTCTGGGAAATAAGTACCCCAGAGACAGTTTGTCACCTATTGTGGCCAAAAGAAGAGGGTAAACCCATTTGAAAAGTGCTAATTATGAGTTGAGATTCAAAGTGAGTTAATGAATGTGCTCATTCATTCATTCATTCATTCAATAAAAGTCTATCTGTTGTCACCTGGAGAAGAGTCCACAAAAGAGAGGGCAGGAGACTGGGTTCTAGTTATAGCTGTCACTGAAAATGGTCTTTGAGCAAGTCATTTACCACTGGACTTTTCCTACATAATGAGAAGTGTGGACTAGATGATGATGTATTAGTAAGAAATATTTTAATTATATGTAATAGAAGTCTCCTTTAGCTACCGGTAGCTTGAGAGGAAGAGAGAGAGAAAGAATTGGTTTAAGAAATAACTGTGTCTTATAGACCCAGGCTGGTTGGAGCTGGGATTCAGGGACAGACGAGTGCTACAGGCAATCGAGGGGCCCTCACTCCTGCCTCTGCACTGCTTCATTCTTCACTATTCCTGCACCCCAGTGGGCTTGACTTTTAAGTTCACATGAACAAAATAATTATAACCAGTTGTTACTGAGTTTTTATCTCCTCTAGTCAAGAGAGCAGTCACACTTAGGCTGAAATCTCTTGATCCCAATTCCAGCTTGTCTTAGAACAGAGTTTATTGGCCTTGTTTGGGTTAAGGGAGCAACCTCAGATTCAAACTGTGTGTAGGTGAGGAACTCAGTGAGGGGAGGAGATGTTTCAGAAAAGATTTAGGAAAATTCTCAGAGGCAGCTAATGTCCACTGCTGCTACCTCTAAAATCCTATGATTTCATTAAACCATTACCTAACTAAAATTTAATTCACTTCTCACTGATCTTAAATCATGTTTTAAAATGTCATTTAAAAATGATGATGGCGGCTCCGGCCCAGGCGGACCCACATGCTGAACTGGGGTGTGCTTCCCGAATGCAGTGAGGCCCCCACTTCAGTTCAAAAAAAAAAAAGAATGCTGTCTTGTTATTTGGGGAAGCCGGGATGGCTCAGTGGGTTAAGCGCTCACTTTGCAGCGCCGGGGACTGGGGATCGAATCCCGGCCCCGGCCCCGGCCCATGCGGAACCATATGCTGAACTGAGAGCTCCCCCAGTTCAGTTCTCTCTCTGTCTCTGTCTCTGTCTCTCTCTCTCTCTGTCAAAAATAAAAATAAATAAAAATATATTAAAAACAAATTAAACTGAAAATTAATTTTAAAAAATGATGATGGTTAATTAAAATACATAAATTGCAAATGGAAATTGACAGTTATATGAGGGAGGCTGAAGCCTAAAATCTTCAGCAAAATGCATTGACAACTGCACTTCTCTAGATTCATAGCAAAACTGACTATCTGATACTGACATTAAAGCATGCACAAAAATGTTTTCAGAGAGGGAAGATGTTGAGTGTTTAAGCATTTGGACTACAGATTGTTTATCGTTGTTGTGATTGGTGTATGGCTTAGAACTTAGATCAATTTTTGATGTTCACTTATGATGAAGATCATGTTCTGTAACCAAAAGGATGGTTGTCATAAGGGTTTATGAAGTGATTGACAGAATTAGGCCATTGACAGAGGGTGAGGATGCAGTCTTTTTAAATTAGGTAGAGGACACAGCACATCTGTACCAGAGGAAGGGACATAGCAGTATCTCTGGTCCTGTGTGCAAACTTCCTTCATCTTCAGATCCTCATAAAGATGCCAAGTTGCCAATGACAGAACCCTCGCCTCTCAGGGAACGGTATATCACATTAATCCTTCCCAACTGTCCTGGAGACTCCTACCACATGACTGCCTGGGGATGAGGCACTGGTCAAGTTGATTCCATTCAGTCTTACCATAGATACTCAAGAAAGAGCTAAGGTAGCTTATACTGGATGAACCTATATCAAGTCCTGTGAACAGTCTCCAAGTAAGGTCCAGCCATGGGTCTGCCTGTGACCCATTTCTATGCCAAGTTTTCACTGATGCAAGGAAATAGAGAAATGCATAATTAGTTGGTAATTTGGTGACGACTAGAGCAGGAGTTGGCAAACTATGCCCATCAGGCCAAATTCACCTTTCCACCTGGTTTTGTATTATAAAGTTGGGTTGGGATACAACCATGCCCATTCATTTATATGTTGTCTATGGCTACGTAGGCAACAGCACACTGTAGCCACAGTGAGCAGTTGCAACAGAAACTATGACCCACAGAGTCTAAAAATATTTACTATCTTGTTCTTCACATAAAAAGTTTGCCAACCTCTAACCTAGAGACAGATTTCTTATACTATCTGAATTGGCAATCTAGAGCATACCATATTTGGCTCATAATTATATACAATTCTGCTTTTAAAGACTTATATTTTCTGAAGGTGCCTTCTCATAGAAGCTTGTCTCAAAAACATGATTTAGAAAAGATGTTCTTTTCAATAAATTGAGTGTGTGACTAGAATACCAATATGAAAACAAAATCTTGGACCATATCTCATACCATACTAAAAAACTCAGGAAAGCCGGGATGGCTCGGTGGGTTGAATACTTGCTTTGCAGCTCTGGAAACCAACGATCAAATCCTGGCCCTGGCCTGTGTGGACCCATGTGCTGAACTGGGGTGTGCTTTCATGCGGGAGGTCCCCAGCCCGGTTCCTGCCCTGCGTGGCTCCCGCCCACCTATGTGGAAGGAGACCATGTGGATAGCTGATGATGTACAACTGTGGAGACTGCTCTGGGCTCGCCCCCTTTTCTCTGTCTCTCTCTCTCTCTGTATCTGTCTGTCAAAAAAAAAACACACAAAAACACCAAAATAATCTTAAAAAATTTATTTAGAATATTATGTAGATATAAGCATAAAAAGAAAAATTACAAAGTCTATACAGGAAAACAGGAGGGATGCTGGGATAGCTCAGTGGTTGAACACTTGCTTTGCAGTTACAAGGTTTGGGATTTGATTCCCAGCCCTGGCCCCTGCAAACCCCATCTGCTGAACTGCAACACATCTGGATGAATTGATGGTGAAGGTTCTTTCCTCCCATGCGGGAGGCCCCCCGATTCGGTTCTCGCCCTGTGCAGCCTCACATCCACCTGTGCAGAATGAAACCATGTCACAACTAATGATGTACAACTATGGAGACTGCTCTGGACCCTCCCCACTTCTCTCTCTCTTTCTCTCTTTCTCTCTCTCTCTCTCTCTTCCCTACTTTCACACACACCTTTTCTCAAACAAATTAAATCCTTAAAAAAAAAAAAAAGAAAACTGGAGACTATGTTCAGGACTTTGGGGTAGGCAAAAATTTCTTAACAATGACCCCCAAAAAGCATTAGCCATAAAGGTAAAAAAAAATATTAATTGGGCTACATTAAATTTAAGATTACATTGCCAAAGATACATTAAGAAAGTGAATAGTAAGCTACAGAGTGGAAGAAGATACTTACAATAAATATATGATTTATATCCAGAATACATCCAAATCAATATACAACAGACATATTAGGGGAAGCCAGAATGGCTCAGTGGGTTAAGTGCTTCCTTTGCAGTCCTGGAGACTGAGGATCAAATCCTGGCCCCGGCCTGTGCAGATCCATATGCTGAACTGGGGTGTGCTTCCCATTTGGGAGACCCCCAGTTTGGTCTTCACCCCCCACCCCCGGTTCAGCCCCTGGCTCCAGGGTGTGCACCTCCCATGTGGGAGGCCCCCAGCCCAGTTCCCACCCCGCTCAGCCCCTGCCCACCTGTGGGACAAAACCATGTAAAAAGCTGATGACGTACAACTATGGAGACTGCGCTAGGCCCTCCCCCTTCTATCTGTCTCTATCTCTGTCAAAACAATAAAATAAATCTTAAAAAAAAAAAAAAAAAAGACAAGGGGAAGCCGGGATGGCTCAGTGGGTGGGTTAGGCGCTCACTTTGCAGCCCCGGAGACAAAGGATCAAGTCCCAGCCCCAGCACGTGTGGACCCATATTCTGAACTGGGGAGTGCCCCCAGTTCGGTTCTCACTGGGGTCAGACACCAGCCCAGTTCCTGCCCAATGCAGCCCTGCACTCACCTGTGGAATGAAACTATGTGGAAAAACCAATGATATGCAGCTGTGGAGATGGTTCTGGTCCTCCCCCTTCTCTCTGTCTCTGTCTCTGTCTCTGTCTCTGTCTCTCTCAAAAAAAAAACCAACAATAGAAATAAATCTTTAAAAGAAAAAATACATTAGAAAAATGGACGTAAGACTTGAATAGACGTCTTTAAAAGGGATATTTAATTAGCCAATATAAACCTATTAAAAGGTGTTCAATTAAATTACTCATCATGGAAATGGAAAATAAAAGCGCAAGGCAATACCATTACATGCCTGCTAGAATAACTAAAATGTAAACGACAGATAATAATACCAAATGTTAGCAAGAATGTGGAGCATCAGGAACTTTCATACATTGCTGACAGGAATGCAAATTGGTACAACTTTGGACACCTGTTTGGCAGTAGCTACTAAAGCTGGACATATGCACATCCTGTGCCCCAGCTTCAGTACTCTGCATTATGGAACCATGTTTACCAAAAACTATGTGCAAAAATGGCCACAGCATTACTGCTTGTATTAGCCCAAATTGGAAAAGAAACACTAGCATGGTATTAGTGAGGTTCTGCATTTTGATCCAAGTAGGCGTTTCACAGTGTTCGCTTTGTGAAAATTAATTGAGCTTACACACTTGCAATTTGTGTGCCTTTCTGTATGTATGTATATTATGTTACAATAAAAATTTGAGGGGGAAGCCGGGATGGCTCAGTGGGTTAAGCGCTCACTTTGCAGCGCCGGGGACCAAGGATCGAATCCCGGCCCCGGCCCGTGTGGACCCATATGCTGAATTGGGAGCTCCCCCAGTTCAGTTCTCTCCCTATCTCTGTTTCTGTCTCTCTCTCTCTCTCTCTCTCTCTCTCTCTCTCTCTCTCTGTCAAAATAAATAAATAAATAAATAAATAAAATATTAAAAAAAAAAAATTTGAGTGTAGGGGAAGCCAGGATAGCTCAATGGGTTAAGCACTTGCTTTGCAGCCCCGGGGAACCAAGGATCAAGTCCCGGCCCCGGCCTGTGCAGATCCATATTCTGAACTGGGGTGTGCTTCCCATGAGGGAGGCCCCCAGTTCAGTTTTCAACACCCCCTGGTTCGAACCCTGGCTTGAGGGGGCGCACCTCCCATGTAGGAGGCCCCCAGCCCCGTTCCCGCCCTGCGTGGCCCTCTGCATACCTGTGTGGAACGCAACTAATTTATGATGACATACAACTATGGAGACTGCTCTGGGCCCTCTCCCTTCTCTCTGTCTCTCTGTGCCTCTGTCTCTCTTTCTCTGTCAAAAACAATAAATTAAAAAATAATAATAATGGTATACATTACATCAGTAAGTGGTAAGCCTGCAGTCCTGTTATACATCAATTGCCATTTACTTAAGTTTCACACTAGGAAGCTCCTTGATCACCCCTTATCTTATGTATAAGCCCACTTTTTGTTGCTTATCCTGAATGTACTTCAGTATACTTTTCAGAAGAATAAAATTCTCACCCTTTATACTAAAAATAAAGTCTGGTCATTTTTTCCTGGGACTATAGTACTTTATTACTTCCCTCCACAATAGTGAACAAGTAAGACTGAAAAATACAATTTATTGAGATGGGTTATTAACTGTTATACTCAGAACTGGAGAGGATGCTGGGATGGCTCAGTGGGTTGAGCATTCATCTTGCAGCCCCGGGGTGCGAGGATCGAATCCTGGCCCCGGCCCATGTAGACCCATGTGCTGAATTGGGGTGTGCTTCCCATGGGGGAGGCCTCCAGTTTGGTTTTTGCTGGAGCAAGCTTCCCACGTGAGGGAAGCCCCAGCCCAGTTACTGCCCTGTGAAGCCCCGTGCCCACCTGTGGGGAGAGAAACTATGTTGAAAACTGATGGAGACTGCTCTGGGTCCTCCCCCTTCTCTCTGTCTCTCTCTGTCAAAACAATCAAATAAATCTTAAAAAAAAAGAAGGACTGGAGTTGCAACAATGTCACTTGCAAAAACATTGTGCTATGGCTCTGATACCCCACAATGCAGGAAAAGTCGTGGGTGGCCACAGCAGTGGTAACATAGGAACCTATTGGAATGAGGTTTTGATTATTTCTGCTTATGATCACGTTAATTCCTCTATGTTTTATGTCAGTGTAGCTGAGTAATAGTTGATACAGGAATTACTTAGAAGTATTGAATTTCTGTAACTGTAAGCTGTCAGTACATAATGCTGTGGTCAAACATGTGCCTTTATGTCATTTGTTTTAGGAATAACCCTATTTTGGAAATACTTTTGATTTTTTTCTCAGAAAAGATTTCCAAGCAAGCAGCACATAGCACTTATTTCCATCTGCAAGAGCACATTTAGCTAATGTGACTCTATGGCACCTTCATAGCATAACCTATTAATAGATGTAGAAAATGAGATAGAATGTTAGAGTCTTCAAGTTATACAGACTTGTTTGTATATCTCCAAGGCCAGAATGTTTTCAGGAATACCTCACCTGAGACTAAATGTTCTGCTCGTACATTCTGTCACTCAGTATACTAGGGGTCTGCCGAGAAACAATGAATTATAGCAATTGGCTCACACTGTTTATGGAGGCCAAGAAGTCCCAGTCTGCCATCTCTAAGCTGAAGAACCAGGAAAACCAGTGGTGTAATCCAGCCCAAGTCTGAAGGCCTGAGACTTGGGATGAGGGTGGGAAAGCACAACAGTGGCAGTCCTGGCTGTGTCTGAAAGCCCAAGGACCAAAAGCGCCAATGTCCAGGGGCAGATGATGGAAGTCTCAGCTCAGAGAGCAAATTTGCCTTTTCCTCCACCTTTTTGTTCTATTCAGCCCCTCAATGGGTTGGATGATGACCAACCACATTGCTAAGGGATGTGAACATGAACAGTTCATCTATGGGAAATAGCCTTTTTTTTTTTTTTGAGTTTTATGTAGAAAATTCATCTTTGATCTGGTTTATATCTTAAAAAAGCAGAGTGTCAGATCAATGGAAAGTCAGCTTTTCAAGCTGGCAGCTGTATCCCCAGATATCTTCCCCAGTACTCATCCTGCAGATACATGCCCAATCCCAAGAGGGGAGATGCAGGCCCCAGGTGCATTTAGAGAAGGCCAAAGAAGACAGGAGTCTTTCTGATGGTCATTAATATTCAAGTCCAGCTTGGAGATACTCCAAATTAGACTAAAATGTCAGGTGAGAATAGAGGAAAGAATCATGTTTTACATTCCATTTAGGACTAGAAAGGAAGAAGAAAGAAAATTTCCTATTTTAAGTAAATGGATAGGGTGACAATGAGTCAAATTAGCTAAGAAACAGTGCTAGGAAGGAGAGAAAATAATCTGCTATTTTAAGAAAATGGATGGGGTGACCATGTAATTACATTAGCTAAGAAACCAGTGAGTGCTTATTGCTCCTTTCATGGGGAAAGAACTGAAGACTTGAATCTAGGACAGATCTTGAAGCTTGGCAGCAAGCAAAGAAACAAAGACTGGATAAGTGGTAGGATGAAGGTAGAAAATGTTTTCACCTGTAGTTGTATCTGTCTTTCTGAAGGAATCACTGGCAATGGTGTTGAGAAGTTAAGGGTGCCATACCTCACTCACAGCCTCTTCTGTGTTTGTGCCAGTGCACAAGTCACTGTTAAAGAAATCTGATTTAAAAAAACAACCTGCTGAGATAAAACAGTTGGACAAGAAGCAGAATGTGTTATCTGAGGCCAAAGCTGGATTGCAGGATATTTGTCTGCAATAGACACAAACTCAAAATGTAAAGGCCAGTGCCTGATGTGAGTCCTCACCTCCATTCATTTTGGTTTAAATTTATTAGTATCTCTAGTTTATTTGATTCAGTGTTATTATCAAATAGTGCAAATAACTAACATATTAAGAACTTACAATGTGCCAAGCACTATTGTAAGTAGTTAAATTATATCAATTAACTTCACGTAGAGCCAATTTTTCCTTTACAGATGAGGAAGGTGAGATGCGTGAGGTTAGGTAACCTGACCCAGCACACAAAGCTAGTGGGAAAGCGAGGAGACAGCTCAGGCTATCTAGTAACAAAAGCCTGTGTCCTACCTACTCTGGAATCCTCTATCTCAGGACTCAGGGACTACTGGATTGCTAAGAACTCCTGGATGATTTTATTTGTGTGTGTTCATGAAAAATCTGTTTTGTCTTTGCATTATGTGATTCTATCCCAATACTGAAATTTGATTAAGTGGAACTTTCTTGTCTACACAGATATTAAAGTAGAAAAACTTAGCTACTCTTTCATATGAATTCAGACAATTTCCAGGAACGTTCTTCCATGTCAGCATTATATAATGAGTCAGGGCTGTTTGAAAGGTTTGGGAGGTAATGTATTATTTATATTGCTAATGGTCTTATCACCAAAATTATAACTTTATGCAATGTTTATTGTAAATATTCTTCGGGTAGAGTTCAGTCATTAAAATGATTTCTGACTATGTATAAAATTAGTGGTAACTTGCCATGTTCTTTTTTTTTTTTAATGTTTGAAGATTTATTTATTTATTTATTTATTTTATTATTTTTGACAGAGAGAGAGAGAGAGAGATACAGAGACAGAGAGAGAACTGAACTGGGGGAGCTCCCAGTTCAGCATATGGGTCCGCACGGGCCAGGGCCAGGATTCGATCCTCGGTCCCCGGCACTGCAAAGTGAGCGCTTAACCCACTGAGCCATCCCGGCTTCCCCGCATGTTCTTTTCAATGCCAATATTTAGCAATTAATAAAATGTTAATTATACAATTTACCTATTTAAGAGAGGTAAGGGAAGTAGGAAAAAAGAAGGCTGAAAATAAAGGAAAAAAATGAGAAAAGTACTTTTTGCAAGTAGAAACATTTTCCTCTTTACTTTAGAAATTGTTTGTAAAAATCAGAGGATATTTTGTTCAGCATGAAGCTTCTCTGTCCTGTAATAGAAGTAGTCCATGAAACCGTCACCCTCTGAAAAAAGAGAAGTGGTATTGTGGGGTTGCTTGTTGTCTCTTCCACTAATAGTGTGCTCGTGCAAAAGAATATTACAACAGAAACTCTGAGGGCTTGGTCCCATTTCTTTTTCTTTTTAATTGTTAAGTTTATTGGGATGACATTGATAAAAACTTGCATTTCTTCTTCTGTATTTTGCATAGTATTTCATGTTGTGCTTTGCATACTGGAGGGTGTTAGCCCATACTAATCTAGCTGGGTGTGATGGATAATTTTATGTATCAGTTTGGGCTATCGAATGCTTAGAAAGCTGGTAAAAACACTATTTCTGGGTGTGACTGGGAGAGTCTCCCTAAAATAGCTTAATATTTGAATCAGTAGACCGTAAAGAAGTTGCTCTAGTAGTTCCTGCTTTCTATCCTGTTATCAATTTTTCACTCTCCACTAAACCATTTCCATCAGCCTACAACCATGCTGTTATTTCTACCATCTTTAATAAAATGAACAGAAAACTTCTGACCTGCTTTTCCCTTCATCTACTATGCGATTTCTTGACAGTTAAACTCCATAATAGACACCTGTAAATTCTTTTTTTTTTTAAGATTCATTTTTATTGTTTTTGACAGAGAGAAGGGGGAAGGCCCAAAGCAGTCTCCATAGTTGTATGTCATTAGTTTTCTACATAGTTTCACTCCACAGGTGGGCAGGGGACTGTGCAAGGTAGGAACCAGCCCGGGGCCTCCCAAATGGGAGGCACACCCCAATGAGAACCGACCAGTTAAGTATGTTGGGTCCACATGGTCTGGGGCCGGGATTTGATCCTCGGACCTCAGAGCTGTAAGACAAGCACTCAATCCACTGAGCCACCCTGCATCCCCAACACCTATAAATTCTGTCTAAAATTTTGCCTTTCCAACTCTCTCCTGAACCTGTTCCAGTAAGGCTTTTTCCCACACCACTCCACCAAAACTAGTCTTGTCAAGGAATGTGGCTTCATATTGGTCATTTCAGTGGCCAATTCACAGTCCTCATCTTACCTGACCAGCAACATTTTTTTATATTGACCACTCCTCCTTGATGTACTTTCTTCATTTCTCCAGGATACCATACTCTTGGTTTTCCCCCTACCTCGCTATTTCTTCTGTGTCTGGCTGTCTTGGTCACCTCTCTAGCCTCTTAGTGTGGCAGACACACTCTTGTGCAAGGATTTTGCTTTGGCTGTGCTTCTCAGTCCTGGGCCCTCTCTTCTTTTCTATCCACATTTACTCCCTTGATGATCTCATCTGTTCTCTGGGCTATAAATGTAAGTTCCATTTTGACAACTCCCAAATGGATCTCTCCAGCTCAGGTCTCCCTCTTGAATTCCTGACTTACTTATTCAACTGCCTATTCACCATGTCCACTTGAATATCTAATAAGAATCCCAAACTCTACAGGTCTCAAACAGAGTATCCTCATCTTGGTATCTTGGAAATTCATGACAACTCCATCCTTCCATCTGCTCAGGGTTGGAAATCTCAGAGTTAGCTTTGACTCCTCTCTATCTCTCATATTCAGTCTGTTGGGGAATCTTATTTGGCTCTCCCTTCAGATATTACCAGCGTCTTGACTACTCACCACCTCCTTGGCTACTACGCTGGTCTGAGTCACCATCCTCTCACCTGGACAAGCCCAATAACCTGCTCACTCTCTTTCTTGCTCTAATCTAAACCCCGTAATTAGTAGCCAGAGTGAACTTTTAAACTGTAGGACAGGTCATGTCATTTGTCTATTCAAAATCCTCCAATAACTTCCCATTTTACTCAGAGTAAAAGCCAAAAAAACTCTTACAACAGCCTCGAGGTTCTACTTAACCTGGCATCTCATTACCTCTCTGACCTTCATCTGTTTCTATTCGATCCTTCACTCACTGGCCTCCATGATGTTACTCTATTGCCCCCTCCCCACCCCCACCCTCCACTCTGCCCTCTGCCTGAAATGTTCTTTCCCTTAGGTGGCTTCCTCTCGTCCTTATGTCTTCTTTCAGTGAGGGAACTTCTCAGTGAGACTTGCCCTAGGCACCTGTTTCAGTACTACAACTGAACCTATGCATGCACACACCATTGGCACGTCTGATTATTCTTTTCCCTGTTCTACTATTCCCTTTTTTCCTAGTCATCACTTGCTAATACGTATTTTGTTTGTTTATTATATTAGTTATTTGCCTGTCTCCCTACTAAAATGTAAGCTACTTGAGGGCAAAGATCTTTGTTTTGTTCACAGTTTGTGTGTGTGTAGGGGAGAGAGAGAGAGAGAGAGTTATTTCCCTCTGATAAAGCTAAATGAGACTATTTAAATTCTAAAGTGGAGTGACTGTCCTTCGTATTCTAGTGTGGAGGGAGGCCCATACACACCAATAGAGGTTTGTATTCATGGTTGAGGCACAAGTTAAGGCATCTTTCAGGGCAAGTATTTGAACTATGTTTATATTAGGAATTCAAACAGAGTGGACAGCTGTGTAAAGGACAAGTGGATTATTCAGCTCCTAGAAGTTTGGCACAGTCTCAAAGAAAGAAGCCTAGCACAATAAACTAAACTCAGCAATACAGACTGCGATTTCCAGAGGATTCCTGGGTACAGTGAGCTGCCTCTGACTCCCCCACCCCCAGCACGAATGTACAAGGACAAGAAAGCGTGTGGATAACTGTGTAACACCTAAGGCCCCAGGCAGCCCTGAAGTGGGACTCTACAGAGCACAGAACACAAGGCAGGGAAAGAATGTCTCTATCCATTTTAGAACAAACAAAGGTGAGCACTGGCAGCCTGGGGCAGAGTGGTGGTGACAGTCAAGTGTCCTGACTGGCTGCAGAGAATAGGATGACCACCGCAGAAGCAGGTGCCAACGCAGAAGATCTAGCAATGGAGTAGGACACAGCAGCATGGCACAGAAGCAGCATCTGGGTACAGTGAGGGCATCTGGGGCAGCAGCACAGGCCTAAGCAGCACCTGTGGGAGAGCAGCTGTGACAGGCGTGGTGGGAATGGACCTTCAGGTCTTCCTCTTTAAACTGGGCCCATCTGCAGCAGTATAAAGCACTGGCCCCATGTGGACAGTGGCTTAGGGGGTGCCTGGAGTGCTGGTTCAAACTAGAATTGGTGCCAACTTGAGCAACTGCCTACTGGGGATCTAGAGTGGGGTCCTGAGCCAAGCAGAGCCCAGATCAAAGTGAAAGCATTGCCCCACACAGTGGGCTCACGTGGTTTGTGACACAATGTGACAACCTCCAGAAATCCCACAGGTATGTCTGTAAGAGAGAACCTCAAAATAGGTTCAAAGTTTTGCAGTTATGTGTGTGTGTGAGAGCTTTCAAACTAATGGAATTTGGTCCTCAATATTAAGGTGACTTTATTTGTGACCCACAAGCCAAGAAGTTCTTGGGACATTCACAATTTACAGACTTCTTTGTGACTGTCCTAAAAGGAATTTTATCCCATGCAGTACAATGTTTCTGAAAATTTTATGAAAAACAAGGCTAATTCTGTGGGTGATTGAATTACAAGTCAAATTGAATTTGCAATTCCAGATGGTCTCTTTGTTCAAGTTAGGGCATTGATTGGGAAGGGAGATTTTGAAAATTGGTCTCCCCAGACCAATTTTATGAGCAGACTTCAATGAAACTTGGCCCTTGACCTATACATTCTGCCAAGCCTGCTTTGCTAGTAGAAGCAACCCTTCTTCTCTGCTTAGGAAGGTTAATCTCCCCTTGCCTGAAGAACCTGAGAGTGAGCTTCCTCAGGACCTATCCTCACCACCTCTCATTGTTTCTTGACCAGACTTAAATCCTGACAGGCCTCAAGTCAGTTACAAAATGACCTATGAGAAGGAACCAAATGTACCAAAAGAGTAACAAAATTTTGCCAAATTCAGTTAATAGAAACATGTGGAATATGTTTGGATCCTAAGAGTGTTGGATCAGGGTGGAAAGAGTGTAAAGTAGGATCAGGCCAAATGTATGTATGTATGTATGTACATATGTATGTATGTATGTATGTATGTATCTATCTATCTATCTATCTATCTATCTGTCTATCTATCTATCTATCTATCTAATCTATCTAGATTTTATTGTTTGAGAGAAGGTGTGAGAGGGAGAAGAGAGAAAGAAACAGGGAGGGCCCGGAGCAGTCTCCATAGTTTACATCATTAGTTGTGACATGGTTACATTCCACACAGGTGGATGTGGGGCCATGCAGTGGGGGAGGGGGGTGGTGATGAACTGGGTGTCTCCCACATGGGAGGTGAGAACCTTTGCCACCATCTTAGTGGTTACAGTTGTGCCGCAGTTCAGCATATGGGTTTACACAGGTCATGCTCAGGATTCAATCCCCAGAACTCGAGGTTGCAAGGCAAGTGCTCAACCTGCTATCCTGGCATCCCAGATCAGGCCAAATATATTGATATGTGGGCACAAGGCAGAAATTCAGTATCCTATGTTAAGTCAAGAAATCAAGAGCAGCTTTGTTTACTTCATTGTTTACTGAAACCTGGAACCAAAGGATGATAAGCTCCTGGGATGACAAGAATCAAGTGGCGGTGCTTAAATAACATCGATGTGGTTAACATAATGGACAGCAGAGCTGAGGCAGTAAATCAGAACACGTGGCTCATGGAGATCTTTGGTGTTGGCTAATTGTTCATGGTGTCCCCAGGTCTGAATTAGATAAGCAGTCTACTGAAGTCTTACTTTAGTATAGTAATTTAGTGTCATTTGTATTTAGTATGATTTGAATAGGAAGGAAACTCTAAATCTGATGAGCAGACATATGGCTTGAATCACACAATAGGGTCTCTTGGCCTCTGAAACAAATCCCAAACTTAAGCCAATTCATATACCCAGAGCCCCTTGAATAAAGGGAGACCAGTTTCTCTTGAGGAACAACCTTGACACACAGCCAAAAATAAATATTCTGTAAATCTTCTTCCTAACCTTTCCCAAAAGGACCTGCAATCATTTACCAGGGTGATGTGCGTTTGGGGAAGGTTTATGGTGATTATAGGACACTGGCTCTAAACTGGCACTAATTCCTAGAGGACCAACACCATGGCCACCAGTCAGAGTAGGGGCTTGTGAAGGTCAGGTGTTTGCTGGAGTTTTGGCTCCAGTCCACTTCACAGCAAGGTCTGTAGATTTTTGAGTTCACCCTATGGTTATTTCTCCAGTTCTGGCATGCACAGTTGGAATAGACATACTCAGCAGCTGGCAGGAGCCCTAGATTGGTTTCCTGACTCTTGGAATATATGTTGTTACAGTAGGCCAATGGAAGTCACCACAAACTTGCCTCTTCTTACATTAAGTCTTTTATTCACTTAGATTTTATTTTGCTGTGGTGTTTAGGGTAGGTAGAAATTAAATTTATTTTTCCCTGATAGCTATCAGTTATTATAACACACTAATTGCTTAATCATTTCTACAAGACTTAAAGTACTACCTTTGTCATATGCTAAACAACATACATTGCAATACTGTTTTCAGTTTCTATTCCATTCCACTGATTTGTCTGTGTATTCAGATACCAAAAGCACATTATTCTAATTATTATTTTTAAAACAATGTTTGAATGCCTTCTAGAGAAAGGTCACAGTCATTACTGTTCTGTTTCAGAATTTTTCAACTATTCAGGCTTACTTTTTCACATAAACTTTAAAATAAGCTTATTATCTAGTTCCTCCAAAAAAGAAAACCTGTTTGGGAGGAGGTGGTTTGGAAGGGAGAGGGAATCACCTAATTTTAAACATTCAACTTAGTCATTTTTGGTTGTTGTTTTATTAGGCCAACATTTCCCAGTTCTTGATCACCATTGTTTCTTGTGCCTCACTCCTCAGTTCTATTTTCTTTTTGTTAAGAAAGTGCTGTGAGGGTCTGTGCAAGGCAGACTCCTTTAGTTGGTTTTTCTGAAATGTCTTTATTGCTTTTATTTGTGAATAACTGTTTCACTTGATATAGAATTCTATCCTGACAGTTCTTTTTCTTCAAAACTTTGAAATTATTAATTTTTTGCTTTCTGGTTTCTATAGTTGCTATTGATTTATCTGTTGTAAGTAAAAGTTTACTTCAAAGTTGCATTTCAGATTTTTCTTTTTATCTGAGGTATTTTGTATTATTCATCTTCGCTCAAAGTCATTATAAGATTATCCTTTTATATATTTTGTAGTATTGCTGTGATTGTGTCTGGATGTGGATTTATTTTTATTTATTCTTCATTCTCTCTCCAGACTCCTCTGATTTGGGAATTTATTGTATTCATCATTTCTGGAAAATTCTCAGCCATTATGTTTTCATATATAGCCCCTCCTAAACTCTCCCTATTCTCTCTAAAATTCTTTTTTGTTGGGCTTTTCAGTCTATCTTTCATGTCTCTCAACTTCTCAGTGTTATTTTCCATCCTTTATTAATCTATGACATATTCTGAATAATTTTCTCTGCTCCATTACCCACCTCACTATTTTTTCTTTGGCTGTGCATTATGTATACTTTGATTATAATAATTTTAAAGATTTATTTTTATTGTTTTTGACAGAGAGAGAGAGATACAGAGACAGAGACAGAGAGAAGGGGAAAGGCCCGAAACAGTCTCCATAGTTGCACATCATTGGTTTTTCCACATAGTTTCATTCCACAGGTGGGCACGGGGCTGCACAGGGCAGGAACTGGGCCAGGGTCTCACCCTGGTGAGAACTGAACTGGAGGCACTCCCCAGTTCAGCATATGGGTCCACACGGACCGGGGCCAGGATTCGATCCTCGGTCCCTGGAGCTGCAAAGTGAGCCCTTAACCCACTGAGACATCCCAGCTTCCCCATGATTATAATAATTTCATTGACCTTTTTTAATTAATGACTTTTCCATTTCTCAGTTATATATATTTTAAAATTAAAATTACTGTTCTCTTTTGTATGTATTATCATGTAATTTTTGTTCCTGTTTTTCCTTAAAGTTTCATTATTATTAATTCTTTTAAAATTAATTTAATTTAAAAATAATTAAAAGATTTTTTGCATAAATTATCTTGCAGAAATATTTTTTTCTATAACTGATTTTTGAGGTTGTTTATCTTCCTTATTGGATTTTTGTGGATTGTAACCCAATCTCCTATGTTTTGTCATTTTTATTGTGAACCTTTAGTGTAGAATTCATGTGACTATTGTTAAAGAAGCATCCCTATAGAGCAGTTTTGGGTTTGCTACTGCCAGGCGCCCTGGGTGTTTTTCATTGTAGTCCAGCACTAGTTTTAATATTAATGTCTCAGCTGGGAGTTTCCTCACCATAGGGGTAGAATAAATTCAAATTCCACATCCTAGAGCCTTAGCTTTAAGTTTTGTTTCTCAGTGGGAGAGTAGGGATCTTTATGCCAGAGTCCTGCTCAGAGCAAACTTCCTTGACTCTTCTCTAATTTAAGGGAGTTTTTCTACTCAGAGGGGAGATCTTTCCACAGTTCATTGCTTTTTATAGGCAGTATTGGTTCCATATCTCTGCTTTGAAAGGGTCAAGGCTGTATGTTGTGTTTTCCTATTATTAATAAACCCCAGTCTCCCGGTGTGTAGGGTGAATACTTGTACATCCAGTAATCTGCCTTAGTATCCGTTGAGATCATCACAAAACAAGTGGCCTAGACCCTTGTAATTCCCACTTTAGAATGGCGTTCTCTCTCATTTCTGGGACCTGGGAATTTTTCTCTCTTTTTTGTACTCTCAGTTACAGAGTTTATACACTTTTCTAGGTGTTATACAACATTTACAACATTTTTTCTGAATTTCAGAATTCATGTTATGGAATTTTATGTTTGCCTGTCTTAGCTCAGTATCTAAACTACTTTTCTATTCTATTCTTTCATCACAAATATGACAGTATCAGGTTTCTCTACTCCTAACATTCCTTTGTATGTTTATTTTTGCCTGGTTACCTCTCGAACTGTACATCTCATTTCTACTGATCATTTTACTTTAGGACTTTGTAAAAGCTATCAGGAAAGTGCACTGATATATTGAGGTACAATCAAACATAACGCTTAACCTTCTGCTGTGAACTCTCAGCAGATCTTAATCAGAACGTAAGTGAGATTCTCTAAAAATAAACATCCTTGTATTGTGAAAGCATCACAAAACATGTGACCTAGATGTTTGTTTACCTGTGATCTCGTGTTGTGCTCTCTAGTTTATAAAATCTTGAATAGCAATTCCCTGGTTTTAATAAAATCATGGTAAAAATATTATCTATTATCTAGTTTTCCTTAAACATCAAAGGGCTTACAGTAAATTTATCCTAAAGTTAGTTCTAGGAAATGATATGCCTATATCAATGATTTTGTATGCATTCTTATGTCAGAAATTAATAATAAATACCACAGTGTGATTCATTTTTGCCTTTATTGCCAGGGAACATAAAATACAAACCAGTGTTTACTGGTGGTAAAAAAAACTCTAGTGCATGGTAGGTAATTTCTACCCCCTGAATTTCCTTCATATAGGTTATGTTTTTCTCAAAATTATAAAATTATGGTTTTATTTTACATGGTGCTTACTTTATAAGATGTGATATTAGGAATTCTTTAAACATTGTCTTCTCGTGTGTTATCCTAAGTAAGCTTGTTTTTCCTTATTCTATACTTAAGCTCTGAAATTATACAAGGGCTGTCCAGAACAAAATCCAGCCATAAATGCTTCTATTTTTCATATTACATGGCTGGATACTTTCTGGACAGCCCTCATATATTCTTACCTTTCTATTTTATGCACTTTCTTTTCTCTGCTAACATCACTGCTATTTCTTTAGATTTTGTAACATGCCATACACGATTTAAGGTTACTAGTATCACCTTAATTTTGTATAAAGTCAACAATTTGCAATGCTATTTTACTCTGAATTCATCTTTAAGTCATTTTATCTGGTCTCAGGAAATGAACTGTCTGTTTCCTTTACAGGATCTACTCCTTTGCCTATGTCCCTTGATCCACTCCTTTATCACCTCCCAAACCATCTTCCATAACTTATCTCTTCTATATCTTCAATCTTTTCATATCCACAAACACACTCAAAATTCTTATATACCTGCATCATCTTTAAGCATTTTCTCAAATGTCATCCTCTCAGTAAAATCTACTTTTACCCCCACCCCTTTAAAATTTCAGCCCTTTTCTGCTTCCTGTTCCTGTTAACTGCTTTTTTCTCAAGTACTAATCTCTGATACATACATATATATATATCTACATATATATACACACAATCTTATTTTTTGTACCATCTCTCTACTGAACATACAATAGGCACTCAATAAACATTTGTTGAATAAGTGAATAATATTATTGCTTTTCATTTGTCCAATGTAATGAAAGTATGATGTCTTATTAAATATCCAAATTCTAATTTGGCTTGATACCTTTCCATTCATACATCATACAACTATTATTTACTTGCTGGTGTGCATTTATTTTCTCTAAGTTGTTAGTTACACAGTGAAATCTAAAGGATAGATGGTAGCTATGGGAAAATGTTCAGAAAACAGAACTGAATTCTGGATTTCCACCCCCTTCTTCTAAGTGATTAAGCAAAAATGAGTCTTTTTACCTCTTTGACACATCTTCTTGCTTATTGTAATTAGGGTAAGCCATCTTCTGAAATTAACAGCTGAGAATTGTAAGAATTCATTGTTTATATGTTCTTCCTAGAAAAAGTATGTAGGTTATCAACTTCTTTCTAAATTTTTAGGACATCTCTTGTGATCAGCTTTCTTCTCCTCTGAATTTCACTGAAGTCCTAATGGAACAAATGGCTCCAGTTGTGCGGAAAGGTAATAGATCAGATCAGCAAGCAAAGTCTGTCTCACACAGGGCCAGTCACGGGTTTGCAACCTCAGCAGTTGCATAGCGTCCCATGCTCAGAAGGACCCAGAACTTGGCTTAATGTTCTGCTATTCTTAACAAGAAGCCCCACGTTTTCATCTTGCACAGGGCAGCACAAATCATACAGCTAATTCTGATCTCAGAATTTGGTCAATTCTAAAGCAAAGGTTCTCAGTGAAATGGAAAGGTTCTGATGTCAATAAGAAGTTAAAGCTACTTGTAAATTAAGTTTGTGTTTCAGGTTTTGCACAGGAGGCTCATAATTGCAATCCTTGAGAAAGAGAACTTTGATCTAGGAACAGTCATTCTGAATTATTTTAGCTGGATGAATTATCTTAGCTGGAGTTCATGCTGTCCAGGCTCACATCTGCAGTGTATGCCTTTAAAAGGAGCCAGCAACAACAACGTAAGCCAGAAAACAATGGAGTGACTGAAAGGGCTTTCACATGAGAATTCAGTAAACTCCCAGATTTTGAGTGGAGATCTTGAAATTGAAAGCAAAAGAATGGAAAAAGTTAGACCAAGAAGTTAGAGCAAATACTAACAAAAAGAAACCTGATGTAGCTTTAATAACCTCAGGTTTGGGAGCATTTTCTCAATTCTTTCAGATTTTGCTTCTGGCCAATTAGCATCAGTTTTGCTCAAATAAACTCTTATGAGATATATATATATATATATATATATATATATATATATATATATATATATATATATATATATATATATAATATTTTTTTTTTCAGTCTTTAAAACAAAAAGTATTACTAGAAATAAACACTTCATAATGATGAAAGGTCCAGGTCCAATTCACCAGGGAGATACAAAATGTCAAATTTGTATGGACTTAATATGGCCCCACATTTAAAAGGAAAAATCAATATAAGTGTAAGTAGAATTAGACAAAATCATAATTATAGTGGGTAATATGAATTCACCTTTAAAAATATTGATATAATAAACAGATTAATAAAAGAAGCAGAAAAGGATAAGATCTAAGGCAGCAATGTGATTATCTAGCTTGACTTAATGGACACACCTGCAGAAAACATTCATTTCAAGCACACAAAGAACATTCTCAAAAATTAAAAATCAACTGGGCCAGGTGACTAAAGCCCAGAGGGGTGAGGCCAAGGTGTCTGCTAACCCTGGAGTGAGTGGATGGCCACAGATTTCCGTGTCCCAGGAGCAGGAAAGGCTGCTGAGGAACCTGCTCCAAGCCTTGATGGTTAGGTCACAGCAGTAAGACCTACTGGTCCTCAAAACCTGAAAATATGTCACTCACTTGGAAAAGAGTTGGGTTCACTGCAAAAAAGGAAACTCGGGGTAGTTTTCCTACCAGAAAAACAAAGTGAATGTGTATTCTTTATGGCTAAAGTTTAGGGACTCAAAATTATGGGTGGGGGGTGGGAGGGCCATAAGGAATGACAGGAACTGTTACTAGTACACAGAGAAAATGTAAAAGAAAAGCCAAAATATTGGCTATCAATGGCTCAGAATTGCAGCTAGCAGGATAATCTGGAATGCATTTTGCTGCTTCTGTGAAGCAAAACCACAGACAAGCAAATAGGCTGAAGAGAAAACCCAGAAGGGGATAAGAAAATTATGGGAACAAGAAAGAAAGGACAAGGATTATGCCAGTTCCCAACTCTTCTTCTTTCAAGGAGGAGACCTCAAACATGCCTGAGTTTGCTGGATACCAGAGCTTATGGTGGTTACTTCTGAGTGTTTTGCTTGTTTGTTTGTTTTCTAATTTATTTTTCTTCCCTCTGCACTGTGCATGCTGTACTTTTGTCAGTCTCCATGAGTGACATGATGTTCTGGGTATGGGGCATACTGATTGCATGTCCTCACTGTAACCCTTGTTGGTAACTTCCACAACAATTAACCAGATTCATAGTTTGTTCTTGCTGAGATTGTATGTCAAATGTGTTATACCAAAAAGAAAAAAATATTTTGTTTTCTCAAAATATTTTGGATTGTGACACACTGCTGTCTCATTGTTCAACAATCCTAAGACTGGTACAAGTCAACAGTGTTTGATGTACTTACTATGGACAACTGAGGCTTTAACAGAAGAGTAGCTATTATTATTCCCCTACTGCAGTGGTTCCTAAATTTTGCTACATTTTAGAATCACCTGGAGGATTTTTTTTTTTTTTAATTCCAAATTCCGGATAAATTTTCTTATATATGAGGGCTGTCTGGAAAGTATCCAGCCATGTAATATGAAAAATAAAGGCATTTATGACTAGATTTTTTTTTCCAGATAGCCCTCATATATTACTAGAGCCTTTACCTTTATTTATTCTTGTCCCAACTTTTGTTAAAAGTAATATTCCTGCGGAAGACAGGATGGCTCAGCAGGTTGAGCACTCACTTTGCAGCCCTGGGGTCTGAGGATCAAGTCCCAGCCCTGGCCTGTGTGGACCCATATGCTAAACTGGGATGGGCTTCCCATATGGGAGGCCCCGAGCTCATGGGAGCATGCTTCCCATGTAGGAGGCGCCCTGCCCAGTTCCCGCTCTGTGCAGCCCCCTGCCCACCTGTGTGGAATAAAACTATGTCAAAAACTGATGACGTACAACTATGGAGACTGCTCTGGGCCCTCCCCTTTCTTTCTGTCTCTCTTTCTCTCTCTCTCCCTCTCTCTTTCTGTCAAAACAATAAAGTAAAATAAATCTTTAAAAAGTAATATTCCTTTAACATCAGAATTTGTGACATTTCCATTTTAACCACAAGCCTTTTGTGTTGTTGTTGTTTTCTGTTCTCACAATAAATAAATTCAATATTGCATACTTTGTTCTTTTGCTATAGTTTTTCCATTTATCTCTCAGTTGGCTGTGAGTGCTCAAGTAGTTTGTACAAGAAAAACTCCTGGGTTTTATAGTCCCTGAATTCTTCCATATTCAGAATGGTACTTAAATTGCTTTCATACCTGAAAAGCAATTTACCACGCATAAAATTCATGAGTCATACTTACTATCCTTGAGGACTTAGGTTTCTCTGAGGGCATTATTTTACTGACATCTAATCAGGACCATGGTGAAATCTGAAACACAGTCATTGTGACTTAAACTTTTACTAAAAATTTTTTTTATCTTTAATGCTCAATAACTTTCTTGCTAGGATATGTTTCATGTTGGTTGGTTTGTAGTAGAGTCAAGTTACCTTTTATCTGGAGAAAAAGTTTTCTTAAATTATGTCTTTAAATACTTAAGATAGTCCGTTTGGGAGGGAGGATTCATATATTTGAGGACACAAATTATATATTGTTGGATCTACTTTCTCGCCTTCTTTAATGTGAGTAAGAGTTATCTGTAGATAACCTAAAACAAAGATCATTCTAAGTGGGAAAATATTAGAAGTACTGCCTTTAAAAAAAGGGAATGAAACAAAGATTCCTCTATTGTCTTTTGTATTAAATCTTACATTGAAGATCCTAACCAATATGTAGGCATAATGCTTGGCACGAAAGAAAAACAGTCAATATTTACAGTTGATATTGTTTACACAGAAAACCCAAAGTAATCTACAGATTAACAAAATGTCCAATGTAAGACAAAAGTCAGTTACATTCCTATATACTACCATCTAACAACTAGAAAACAATAAAAAAGAAGAAACTATTTACAGTAGTAGTAGAGAATATCAAGTCTCTAGGAATAAAGCTAACATAAGACGTTAAAAAAGAAGAAAGTTAGGGGATGCGGGATGGCTCAGCAGGTTGAGCACTTGTCTTGCAGCCCCAGGATCCAAGGATTGAATCCCGGCCCCAGCCCATGCAGACCCGCATGCTGAACCAGTTTGGTTCTCACTGGGGCAAGCTCCGTGCAGGAGGCCCCTGGCCTGGTTCCTGCCCTGTGCAGCCTCACACCCACCTGTGGAATGAAACTGTAGAAAACCAATGACATGTAACTATGGAGACTATGCTGAGCCCTCCCCCTTCTCTCTCTCTCTCTCTCTTTCTCTGTCTCTCTCTCTCTCTTATCAAAAACAATAAAAATAAATCTTTAGTGGAAGCCGGGATGGCTCAGCAAGTTCAGTGCTTGCTTACCAGCCCCAGGGACCAAGGATCAAATCCCGGCCCCGGCCTGTGCAGACCCATATGCTGAACTGGGGTGTGCTTCCTCTGCGGGAAGCCTGCCAGTTTTGTTCTCACCCCCTAGTTCAGTCCCTGGCTCGAGGGGGTGTGCCTCCCAGGCAGGAGGCCCCCAGCCCAGTTCCCATTCTGCACATCCCCCCACCCACCTGTGTGGAACAAAACCATGTTGAAAACTGATGATGTACAACTATGGAGACTGCTCTGGGCCCTCCTCTTCTCTCTGTCTGTCTCTGTTTTTATCTCTCTTTGTCTCTGTCAAAAAAAAATAAAATAAATCTTTAAAAAATAAATAAAACTTTAAGAATAAATTTAAAACTTTGTTAAAAAATTATCCATTATAACAAACATACCACACTAATGCAAGATGCTAATAATAAAGGAAACTTCGGGGTTGAGGGATGAGGGTTATATGAGAACTCTTTTTACTTTCCACCCAATTTTTCTATAAACCTAAATCTACTAAAATAAAAATAAAAAAAGCCCATTATTTTAAAAAATGCTCTTTAAAAAATGTACATAGAGGATGCTGGGATAACTTAGCAGTTGAGCACTCGCTCACAATTGCAAAATCTGGGGCTCAGTTCTTGGCCCTGGCCCATGCAACCCCACATGCTGAACTGTGGTACAACTGGCAACCAGCAGGATGAATTGGTGGTGAAGGTTCCGTCCCCACCCTCACCCCATGGCCCCACATCCACCTGTGTGGAATGAAACCATGTCACAACTAATGATGTACAACTATGGAGATTGCTCTGGGCCCTTCCCCTTCTCTCTCTTTCTCTCTCACCTTCTCTGAAAACAATAATATAAACCTTTAAAAAATGTATATAGATGTAATAAAATTATATAAAACCAAAGTGAAAATATAATGCATAACACTATAGCCACTTATCAGAATTCTTAACAAATAAATGACTTTAATATTTTGTATATCTTGTCTTATTGATTTACAAATTTATCAGTTTGTGGAATATGAAAGTAGAACTGGAATTATTTCTTGGGCAAAAGAACATGTTGGGAAGGCCTCATTGGACCAAGAAACTGTAATAAGCTCCTTTAGTCCTTTTCACTTTTCTGAACAAATAAATTGCTGTAGAGATCATTCTTTTTTCTAAAATTAATTTTTTTAAAGTTATATTTTATTGTTTGAGAGAAGGTGAGAGAGAGGTGCGGAGGGCCCAGAGCAGTCTCCATAGTTATACAGCATTAGTTGTGACATGGTTTCATTCCACACAGGTGGATATGGGCCTGTGCAGGGTGGGAAGCAAACCAGGGGCCTCCCGCATGGGAGCGTGAACTTTCACCACTGAGCCATCCTGGCAGTTACCAGTTGCGCTGCAGTGCAGCATATGGGTTTGCATGGACTGGGTGGGGGTGGGGGGAGTCAGGGTTTGAACCCCAACCCTTGCAATTGCAAGACAAGTGATCAACCCCTAAACTATCTCACATCCCTAAAAGCAATTATTAAAAAAAACAACAAAAAAACAGCAACAAAAAAACCTTTCATCTTTTCCCCTTTAAAGAAATTACCATGAACTTATCAAATGGTCCAAATGTTAACACCCCTCACATCAATAAGTTAATTTTCTTTCTCTTTTAAGGCATAAGCCTCTTCTAAGAGATTCTTACAATTTTTCTCTTTGCACTCAATCTATTTTTTTAGTAGAGTAGAATATGCAATTCTGTACTGTGAAAGAAGGGAAAAATAAAAAATATTGTCTAGAAGACAATGCATAAATAGCAGAATAAGTCATGGAGTTGACATTGCCCATTGAATCTCATGTGTGCATTATTGCTCATAAGGAGATAATCCTAGTTAACTGAAAAAATTGTTCAGATTAATGAAAAATTAAGAAGAAATCAACCTCCATAATACTTATGACTTATTAAAAGCAAACAGATGAGCATGAAATAATAATGTAGGTATTATAATTCCATTTCAAGTTTGCACATACTGCTTTTTATGAATAAATGTTACATGGAGCTTCTCAAGGAAGTAATTGAGGCAAGAATATTTTGAAGTTCAAAGGGCATGTATGATTCATTAATGATACGTCCATATACATATTTAAACTTTATTCTTAAAGCAACATCAGGAGTGCATTTTGTCTTTCTGCCTACTTATTACCATTCTAAATAAAGCCCAACTCCTTAGTATGACCCAGTCCCTTTATGTAGGTCCAGCATCATTTCCTCTACACAGCAACAGGTACCCTCCTCCAACCCTTACTCATTGTCTAGTTCCCTAAGGGCTTTGCACTTTCATCTCTCCCTGATTTCATACATATTGTTCTTTAATGCCAAAGAAATCTCATCCTTCCTTTCATTCTTTGATAATTACTCACGAGCACCTGCTCTTTTTGGAATCCTTTCTGGATCTCCAAAGGCTGAGTCAACTGTCCTCCATTAGAACTGTCTCTATAATACTGAGCAAACTGCCTGACTTCCTGTTCACACTAGAGTAGTGCTGGAGCCGGAAGCTGTGGTGGCAGCTTCTTGATTCAGCAGCTTCCTGACTAGATCTAGAGCTATAGAGCCAGAGCAGGGGCTCAGCAGAGAATGCATGTGGCTGCAGGGTAGGGGCCAGAGAATGAAACATTCACCCCAAGACCAGGTTGGCCTGAGACTAAGGTAAGACTAAGAGTTGTATTCTAAACAGAGGGTCAGAAAAAGAAGAGGCAAGAAGTTGTGCGTATAAGATGCAGAGCCTGTGAAGAGGGATGGGTTCAGAGGCAAAGTCTGTAGATTCAGTGGCAGAGAGGGATGTCAGAGGTGCAAAGAGCTGCTGGAACACAGAATAGTGCTGTATGGCTTGTTTTGCTTTTCTCTCACCTTTCTCTATCCCCATCCTAACGGCTTAAGTGCAAACTTCCATCAGTAAATCCCGACTGCCCACTATGGGGCCTGTGGTCACACAGTAGGTAGACAACAAATATCTGCTTAATTGAACTGAGACTTATTGACCATGCATTCAAGACCATTCCTTAAAACCTCTACAAAAGATACTTTTCTAAGAAACCTTCCCTTGTCCCCACTAAAAAGGATTCTGTTCTTACAAATCCTTGTGTGTGTTTTTTTGTGTCTCTCAGTGTCTTTCAGTGTTCCACCTCGTATTATACATATTTGGATGGGTCCTCTTTTATTTTCTGTCTGAGTGTATCTATCCTAAGGGCAAATTCACTGTCTGAACCATCTTTGAAGGTTCCCATAGAAGTGTCACAGAGTGTGTATGAGTCTTTATGTGGCTGTTGTGCATTGCTCCCATTTCCCAAGAGTTCTGATTTGCTTTAGTCCTCATTTTTGCATATTGAAGATTTTGACTTAGAAAGTGAAAACAACCTTATGTAGAATACAAAAATCTAGTCTAGTGTTTACAAAGGAAAGGTAAAGGAAATAAGTCTATAATCCTCTACTAAAGTTACTTTAAAGGGAAAGCCAGGACGGCTCAGCGGGTTGAGCGCTCGCTTTGAGGCCACGAGGACCGAGGATCGAATCCCGGCTCCGACCCACATGCTGAACTGGGGAGTTCCCACAGTTCGGTTCTCTAGCTGTCTCTGTCTCTGTCTCTCTCTCTATCTGTCAAAAGTAAAATAGAAATAAATATGCACTGAAGATAAAATAATTACTCTCTATAAATATAAAAAGATAAAAAAAATACATATAAAGTTACTTTAAAAACTAATGTTTATTTTTTTGTGCCAGATAGGTTTTTGTTTTAACTTCGTTATCCTGTATGACTTTAGTATTACTTTACTTTGGCTATGTAGCTCTGATTTGTGGTATGTTGTGGAGTTTGAAATTAGAAACCCATGTACCACTGATACCCTGATCCTCTAACTGAAGTGTGACTCATTGTAACTAAATGATGGTAAACAAAGCAAGACAAAACAAAAGAATATCATCTGGTTTGGTGTGTGCCAGGGTATAATGTGTGTACACATACGTGTTCTCATACATCTATATCTATTTATCACCTATTTATGTTTATTTTAGAATTAACAAAGAATAAAGGAGAATTTATTGACATGTTTTTAGAGGTCTAGTACTGAGCTATCCAATACCATAGCCACTTGCTACATGTTGCTACTGTGCTCTTGAAACATGCCTATATTGAACTGAGATGTGCTGTAAGTAAAAAAAATACATAAATTGAATTTTGAAGGCTTAGTAAAAAAAAAGAAATATATATATATATATATATATATACACACACATACACACACACCATTAATATATTTTATATTGATTGCATGTTGATATGACAATATTTTGATATATTGGGTTAAAATATTATTAAAATCAGTTCCTTATATTTATTTTTACTTTTCTTTTTTCATGTGGCTACTAGAAAATTTTTAATTACATGTGTGGCATGCATGATATTTTTGTAGGATAGCGTTAGTCTGGCATATGCTATCATTTAGTTACTTTTGCTTTAAAACATTGCAAGGAAATTATGAAAAAAAAATTCCACGCTAATAATGGAGGCAAACTTTTGATAGTCTACTGTGCTGCAGGCACTGAGGTTTTACATGAACTATTTCATTTAATTCTTCCCAAGTCTTACTAGACAGGTATTATTCCTATAAGATAACTACACTAGGGCTCCAAGAGATTAAGAAATTTCCCACAAGCCCATGATCAAACAGCTAGCAATCTTCAAAGCATATTCATATCTACCTCACCAAGGAGATCTTCTGTTTTTACTAGAGAAAGCTGCCTTTCCTTTTCAGAGACTGGCACCATATGCTACCAGAAATTTTACCATCCATAATTGTGAGGTCTCACCATTCTGTTACTTCAAGATAAGGTCATGTTTTTGTTGTTTTTTTTTACCCAAAAGAATATACCATATCCATCCCTCACATGCCACATATTAGCAATTCCAATCTTGTCCCATGGTTCCCTTCCCCATATAATCATAAATGACCCAAGCTTGTTTACTAATGCTTGAGACTTGATCCATTTGTCTTTGTGGATTGACAATAAAGTACAAACTCAGTTACACTCCTGAGACTAGAGGGCCACCTCATAACCTATTTAGAAGAAGTTTAATTCAGTGACAGGGATTATGTTGGTTTTCTATCACCATGTACCAAATGACCACTTGTGGCTTAAAACAACACCCATTAATTAGCTCATATTATCTGTAGTTCAGAAGGCCAGTATGGTATTGCTGAATTCTCTGTGCACAGTAGAAATCATGATCTGGGGTCTCATCTGCAGACTGGGGGGAAAATCTGCTTCCAAATGCATTCTTCTTGTTGGCAGAATTCAGTTCCTTGTGGGTATTAAGACTTAGATCCCGGTTTCCTTGCCGGCTGTCAGCCAAGGGCCATTCTTTGCTTCTAGTGGTCAGCTATATTCCTTGTCATGTGCCCCATCCCCCATCTTCAAGCCAGCAAGGGCACATCATATCATTTTCATGCTTTGAATTTCTCTGACTTCTCCTGCCACCAGCCATAGAAAACTCTGCTTTTAAAGGGCTTATAGAATGAGATAAGGCCCATCCAGGTAATCTTATTTTAAGGTCAACTCTGACATATAACTAACATAATCATGGGGATGGTATCTCATCCTGCTCACAGGTTCCAGGGATTAGGGGATGGGGTATTTGCGGGGAAGTGGGTGGTGCATTTCAGCAGTCTCCTGTTACAGTCCTGAGGTTTATATAGAGCACATACAACACCACCGTGAGTGACAGGGGGCAAGCTATCAGAATACACCCAGTTACTTAGCTTGCTAGTCATGGGGGTAAAAACAAGAGCTGAGTCACTATCAGGCAGTACCACTTAATTCACAAGCAGCAGGGTATGGGATGTGAAGAATACTGGTTTGCCATCTTCCCTTTCTTTCAACTTTACCCCCAAATTTTATTCAATGTAAGTTTTCTTTGTGAAAGCTACACATAGGTCTCTGTGCTAGGAGGAAGTGTACCGGTTCCGTCCCACCTATTGTAAGGGCATCAATGTCGGGCCTCCGTGTTTCCTCTTGCTGGAGGCCTGGTAAACCATGGAGATGGGAGTCCTGCTGAGGCTTGCTGCAGGGCTTTCTAACAGGACACTCCGGCCAGTTCTGCTGGTTGCTCTGGGCCAAGGAGCTTCCTCAAAGTGCAAGGAGGAGCAGTACCCTCTCCTTTCCTGCAGCCCAGTGCAGACTGCACTTGCTCATGGTTACCTGCCTTTTGAACTCCTTCTATCCCCACTCTTGTATGCCAATCTGACAATACTCAGCTCAAAATCCACAGTGGCTCTTACTGTCCCTGGGAACACACCTTTAATGTATCAGTTACTGAACCTTTGCTAGTCAAGCTCTGTGCTCCCTAAAGTGCCACTTCCCCTTTCTTTGTATTGCCACTATTGTTTTACTTGGGAGGTTTCTTTTAGCTGACTCATATTTTTAACTTTAACAAATGTACAAAGAAAACTTTTTTCACAATCATATGTGGAAAAACTGAATTACCTGCCATATGTAGGTGCTAACTATTAAAAAAGAGAGAGCGAGAGAGAGAGAGAGAGAGAGAGAGAGAAATTCTTAGTTACTGGTCTCTAACCTGATATAGAGTGATTATCAAAAGGTTCTTGGTTGTCCCTAGAAGCATTTTCATTATAATTTATAACTTTTCTTTTTAGCTGAAGGGCTACAATGTAATTACATCACAGACTATGTGTTGAAGCTAGGAAAGCTGCATGTACCCCAAACTACCTTTCCCCATCCTTGCCCCTGACCCTCTTAAGTGTAGTATTACCTATTATCAAAATTCATCTCTCATACCACCAGAGGTGTGCAATCTACAGTGTAGCAAACATTAATCTGACTCCCTCCTTCCCAGAGACCCACCTCAAATTCTTTTCCTCCTAAGAAACCCTTTCAGACCAATACAGACTTCAGTGATTCCTCTCAACAGCATGCATATATCTCATTATTCAAATGTTGCGATATGACATTTCATTAAGGACACAGACCAAGTTCATACTAAGTTTTCCCACAGCACTTGGTATGCTACCTGGCAAACAGTGGACATTCAATGAATATTTGTGGTTTGATGAACAGCAAAGGTCACCTCTGGGTAAAAGTGTAAAGCAAGGTTTTACTTAGGTTTCCCTCCTACCTTTGGCTGCTTCAGTCACGCAAAGGGTCACGAACTATGATTCTCCTCTGAATTGATCATTTACTTTCTCAATAAGTCCATGTGTTTCCTGATTTTTCTCAGTCTCCCCAAATCACACTTCATGTGCTGTGTGTCTCATTATTTTGTTGACTAATTAACTAAGATACTTGGTGTTTACCATTGCATTTTATGGTGCTTCACTGTGTCTTGTAAACCTTTTTTGTATCATCTATTACACTGAAGGCACACCATGTACGTATATAATAGATGCTAAATAGATATTTGTTGTAGAAATAAATGAATACATGTGGTATTGTTTGTATCTTGGATTGTCCCTGTTGTATATTTAGGAAAAATTATGAAATCCCCAAACAATTCATATGACATTAGTCAGGGGATTTACTAAGTTTGCTAAATATAGAAAAGCATTGGTTTTGACTCAGAATAAATAAAATAAAAATGAAATCTGCCTTTCTTCCTTCTTTTGGTCCACTTGGCCTTTTTATTTACTTATTTATTTTTCAATTACAGGTGACATATAATATTATACTAGTTTCAGGTGTACAGCATAGTGGTTAGACATTTATATAACTTATGAAGTGATTACTTCAGTAAGTCTAGTACTCATCTGACACCATACATATTATAGTTATTACAATATTAACTACATTTCCTATGCTGTACTTTATACCTCCATGACTGTTTTTATAACTGGCATTTTGTACTTCTTAATCCTTTCTACCTTTTTACCCATCCCTTTAACCCTTCTCTCATCTGACAGCCATTGATTTGTTCTCTGTATCTATTAGTTTGTTTTGTTTGTTCATTTATTTTGTTTTATAGTTTCTACATATAAGTAAGATCATATGGAATTTGTCTTGTTCTTATTTATTCTACTTAATACTTTCTAGGTCCTTCTATGTTGTCAAAAATGGCAAGACTTGATCATTTTTTAATGGCTGAGTAATATTCTGTTGTATATATGAACTATTTCTTTATCCAGTCATCTATCAATAGACACTTAGGTTGCTTCCATATCTTGGCTGTTGTAAATAATGCTGCAGTGAACGTAGAGATTCATATGTCTTTACTGGATCCTTCTTTGTCTCTTGTTATAGACTTTGTTTTAAAGTCTGTTTTGTCTGATATAAGTATTGCTGTCCCAGCTCTTTTTTTCTTATTTCCATTTACATGAAATATATTTTTCAATTTTTTTACTTTCAGTCTGTCTTTTGATCAGCAGTGGGTCTCTTGTAGGCAGCATGTGTAGGGTCTTGTTTTCTTATTCATTCAGCTATTCTATGCCTTTTCATTGGAGCATTTATTAATCTATTTACATTTTAAATAATTATTGATAGGTATGTAGTTATTGCCATTTTATTATTCATATTTTTGGTCTTTATTTTTTTTCTTCTTAAAAATTCTCTTCAATATTTCTTGTAATACTGGTTTGGTGGTGCTCTTTATCTGTCCTTTGATTCTAAATATTGATAGCCTTGTTGAGTAGAGTAATCTTGGTTATAGGCCCTTGTTTTTCATCACTTTGAATATTTCATACTAATCCCTTCTGGCCTGAAAAGTTTGAGAAATCAGCTGACAGTTTTATGGGAGCTCCCTTGTTGATAGCTGACTGCTTTTCTCTCGCTGCTTTTAAGATTCTCTGTCATTAACCCTTGGCATTTTAATTATGATGTGTCTTGGTGTGGGCCTTTTTGGATTCATCTTGTTTGGATCTCTATGTACTTACTAGGCTGGTATGTCTCTTTCTTTCACCAGGCTAGGGAAGTTTTCAGTCATTATTTCTTCAAATAGGTTTTCAATTCCTTGCTCTTTCTTCTCCTTTTGGTACTCCTATAATACAAATGTTGGTATGCTTGATGTTGACCTATAGGTCCTTTAAACTATCCTCATTTTTTTGGATTTTTTTTCTTTTTGCTGTTCTAATTGAATGTTTTCTGCTACCCTGTCTTCCAAATCACTTATTTGATCCCCTGTTTTATCTAATCTGTTGATTCCCTTTAATATATTCTTCATTTTGGACTGGTTCTATTTTATGTTTTCTATCTTCATTTTTATGTTTCCTATCTCATTTCACTGAATTCATCTATTCTTCCCTTAAATTCATTGAGCATCCTTATAACTAGTATTTGGAACTATACATCTGGTAGATTGGTTGTCTACATTTTGTTTAGTTCTTTTTCTGGAGTTTTGGCTGCCTCCTGGTGTTTGTTTCTATGTATTAGGTACAGCTGCTATGTCTCCTGGTCTTGGTAGAATGGCAGCTGGACAATTTAGATGTTTCTTTCAAGGAGCAATTTAAGTCTATTTAGCATAACACAGAACCAATAGTTCTTTCTCTGAACCCCAAGCAATTTACACCACTTCTAGTTAGGGTGACCACATGATTTATCATCTAAACCTGGAGACATTGAAAATGAAAGGGGGTACAAATAACCGTTAATAAGGTGACCAACCGCCCTCCTTTAGGGAGGACAGTCCTCCTTTTGGAAGTTCTGTCCTCCCTTGAAAAGTGTCCTCCTAGATGTCCTCCTTTTCAACTTGTGTTCAGTTTGTATCCACAGAACTACCAGACATTAAAATAGACGACAATTGTCTATTTGAAGAAATTAGAAAACTGAATATTTATTTAAATTCTGAGAAATTGGTCGGGTGGGAAAATGAACATGTTGAAGTTGATAAAAGATGGGTGGAAATATTCAACCATTTCAAAAATGCACATATACCATATGAAAATTTACTTCTCCTAGCCCAATTTACATTGTGCTGCCTGGCACTAATGCAGCAGTTGAAAGGGTATTTTCAATTACTAATGATTTTTAGACAACTGAAAAATCAAGACTGAATGTTGATACTCTAGCTGCAGCACTTGCTGTGAAATTCAATATGAAAAATAGTTCTTGTATGGATATTTCTAATATTTTGTTAGAAAATGACACATTAACAAAAAATATTCAATCGAAAAATATTCATATTTAAATAATAATCATAATATGCCTGCGTTATCTATTTACTATATTATAATGCTTTCTGTTTAGTTATTGTTGCAGAGAATAAATTTTTTTATTTGCAATATTTGTTTCTTTAATTTATTTATGTCCTCCTTTTCATTGGAAAAAAGTTGGTCATCTTACCATTAAGCCAGGACAAGTGGTATCCCTGACAAAACCAGGACATATGGTCATACTACTTTGAAAGCAGTTATTTATAAAGTATGTCTCTTGTCATTCATCTGTAAAGTTTTTCTAAGTTGGGGCCTTATTTCTCTTAGCTTCTGTTGTTGCCTAGAATTGTGCCTGGCACATAATGGTGGTAGTAGAAAAGTTATTGTCGCTTCAGAAATATTCACTTAGTTGCATATTATACTATCTTGATTTATTAGAAGTCAAACCATCTCATTTGGAGCCTACTATCAGTCATTTTCTCAGTATTACAAATATAAGGCAATAAGCTAAATTGTATGTTTGTGTATGATACTAACTAGCATTTACCAGTACTTGCCATGTGCCAGGCCCAGGACTAAGAACTTTGTTTGAGTTCTCTCATTGATTTCTCACAATTCTTAGAGGTGAATACTGTTATTATCCCATTAAATTGGAAGAAAAGATGGGTTTAGAAAGACTAAGAACCTTACTCAGGGTCACCCAGGTATTTATGCAGAATTTGAACTCCAGACTCTGACTCCACATGCCATCTCTCCTGTGTATGAGAAATAACTGGTATCGAATTTTAGAAAGTAGTTTTTAAAAAATACCAATAGTGGGAAAGCCGGGACGGCTCAGCGGGTTGAGCGCTCGCTTTGAGGCCCCGAGGACCGAGGATCGAATCCCGGCTCCGGCCCAGGCGGACCCACATGCTGAACTGGGGAGTTCCCACAGTTCGGTTCTCTAGCTGTCTCTGTCTCTGTCTCTCTCTCTATCTGTCAAAAGTAAAATAAAAATAAATATGCACTGAAGAT
>PVKE010004176.1:0-66487 GCA_004027555.1 Craseonycteris thonglongyai
TACTTTCCTTCATAAATACAAAAATATAGTAAAAGTTTCTATAGTAACCTTTACTGGATGTATTAAAAAAGATTAGTTAGAACTACTCAGAGTGCTTAATTAACTCAATATTTTAAAAAGAAATGCACTTATTATATAACTTTTAAGAACAGTCTACTTTACAAATTAAATATAAATGATTGCTTGAGGAATTAAGCTGATTTTAAAAGAAGGGTAAAGGGCAAAGAAGGAACAGTGCACATAATGCAATCCTACACTGGAGCTTGAGATGTAGAACCAAAAATATGCCATCACTCAAAAATGTTCATCATACTAATGAGAAAAGATGGGAGTAGAAGTACCTGCCAGGTACAATTTCAGCTTAGCAAGGCTCTGAGAGCAGCGGGAGGGAAGCTGAAAGCACATACAAAGTATTGATTATAAAAATAAAACACCTAAAAGGGACTCTCCTAATTACTGAGTATTTGTATGATAAAATGCAATTAATTCATTAATGTAAAAGGCCAGAAAAATGTTAAATCTGCTTACACTATTCCTCAAATTTACTCACTATTGAATAGATATCCTATGAGTGTTAGTGTCACTCACTAAGCTTTATAAAGCAGGGGTGTCCAACCTTTTGGCTTCCTTGGGACACACTGGAAGAATTGTCTTGGGCCACACATAAAATACACTAACAATAGCTGATGAGCTTAAAAAAAAAAAAGGCCACAAAACAATGTCATGTTTTAAGAATTTATGTTGGGCCTCATTCAGGGCCGTAAGTTGGACATGCCTGCATTAAAGATTCCCCTCTCCTGCTCTCTTTCCCCAATTTCTAATAGTCTAGCAATTGAAATGGAACTATGTATCTACCTCTCTTCATCCAAAGGCACAGGTTTTCCATTATCAGCTACAAACATGTCATGGGTCCTCTTCAAGGACCTGAACACAAGCGTGTGCACAGAATGTTTCTGTACTTCCTAGAAAGAAAGAGTGTAATTATATATCTAGCCACAAGTTACTTAAAGTAAAATTAGTCATTACATTACATGTTTAAATATGTCAAAAACTTTGTACCAGTCACCATAGCTATTTGTAGCAAGCTATAGCAGTCAAGTTCAGAGAAGCTCCTCTTTGGCTAGCGCCCCAAGTATACCAACTGAGTAATGCCTGAGATTAGTCATTTAGTCAATATAAATTTACTGTGCTACTAGTAGGTGTCTGGTAGGTATTGTGTGGGAAGCTAACAAAAGAATGATGAAAAGGCAGTCATGGTTGCTGTGCTTAAGAGGAAACACACATAAAAATAAGCAAAACAACTGCAAAGTTTGATGAATACTATGAAGTGACTGAGACGAAGAATGGATCAGCAACTTAGGATAGTTATGAAAGATCTCTCTGAGGTGATATGTAAGCAGAAAGGAAGTTAGCTTTGTACAGAAAAGAGGTAAGGACAATCCAGTCAGAGAGAAAAGACCATGTTCAGTAACAATGCCAGGAGCTGCAGAACAGCTGTATATGTTAAATGAGAGGGTGAGCTGTGACGCAACAGGAGGTCGCCAGGGTAGACAAGGCCCAGACCCGGTTAGGCCGTTTTTAGACCACTGTAACAGCCTGTATTCTTGATCTAGCAGCAGAGGGCCAGTAAAGGGTTTTAAGCAAGAAAAGAAGGACCAACTTACGTTTCTAAACAGATTAACCCGGGGGGAGGGGGGTGGGTGCGACAAAATGGAAGGAAGATCAACTAGAAATTAAGAATGCACCCGTCCAGATGAAAGATGATGTTGGTCTGAATTAAGGTGACAGCAGTGGGTATGGACAAACGTCAAAAAATTGTTCTGAGAATAGACAAGGCTTGCTAATAGAATGGTTGTTCAAGCTAGGGAAAGATGCAAAGGTTCAAGAATGGCAGATCTAAGAGCTAAAATAAGAGACAAAGTCAACATCAGAGAAGACCGCCAGTCCCTTAGGACACAGAATCAATGACATTTCCCCGCAGGCGGTGAATACCATGCTCCAACTTCGACAGAAACCCCGCCTCCGAGGACAGTGCTCAGCTCAAGTGCCCAAGGGTCAAATAAAAAGTGGGGGGGATTATCTCAGGCTTTCCGCGTGGACAGAATGGCCAATTCGCGCTTTCATCCAGCCTCTCTCTGTCTCCCTGAAAACCTCGAGACAACCACCCTCGGCCAAAGAACCTCCCCTTGCAACCTCTGCTCTCCCCAGACTCCCAACACCCTCGATCCCCGGTGCCCAGCAGCACCCAAATGTCACTTTACCTCAACCATGATGCTGCCGTGTAATTCACGGTTCTGGCAGGAAATACCGTAGACTAATCTGCAACCGAGAAACCACGGCCACTACTGTGCAGCCTTTCCCAGAATCTGGCGCGCTGACGCCGGATGTGACGCAGCTCCGCGCAAGGCACCCTGGTTTGCCGCAGGCTTCCTGGGGCCGGGGGGCGGGCCCTTTTCCTTCGGGCCGCCTCTGGGGCGGAGTCTGGAGGCTGAGGAGCGGAGGCTCCTGGGACTGGAGTTTGGCGTAAAAGGAAAGATTGATGGGATTGGACATTGGCACACTTGAATGGACAAACATTTCACTGGCTTTGCTTGTTCCGTAACCATAATCAGTTCCACTGATCTTGTCCCCAGAGCATACTGCATATACTTTGAGAGAGAGGGAAAAATCTATCAGAAGTCTAGCAATATGAATTGATAATCTCATTGAGAAATTCATATTAAAATTAATTAAACACATTAAGGTCTATACTTGAAAATGCCATCGTCTGCTGAATTTGAGTGTAAGTTTTGCCTAAGACCTGATTTTCTCTGACAGTGGTCACTGATGGTAGGGCTTGCAAGAAAATATCATAATTACAAAATATGCATATACTCTAGTAGAGACACGAAATCATGTAACTATAAGGACAGTAATAACTAAACAAAAAACATGGTTTTAAATGGCAATCAAATTACAGAAATGTAAGCAAGATTCTAATATAGCTATGACAATACAATAACTGTCTATTTTGGGGTCTATTGGCTTGTTAGTTAATCTTCACGAAAATAATTTACAAGTCCAGACTCATAAAAACATTGTAATAATTGAGATAAAATGGACTAGATTACGCTCCTTTTAAAAAGCTGTCTTGAGTTTACAGAATTATATTAGTCACTTGAAAGTTTTAGGTAGAGCTCAGTGCCCCTATTATCTAGTTCAGGAATCCATGAATTTCCTATATTGTATGAAAATTTTGTGTTTATATAAGAACCAGAACTTTGTTCTGTTGAAGGGATTTATAGGTTTCTTTGGATGCACAGAAGGGTTCAGTAAGAATGCCTACCCTGGCTGACACCCAGTGCTATACCTTATTTGAGCAGTAGGTGTCAATGCTGCTCTTCATAAGGGCGGGAGGATTTTTTCCCTAAAGCAAGACAAGGGCAATAATGAAAGTTACCATTTCTTTTGGAATTCCTGAGGTCAGAAACGGAAAACAAAAACAAAAACAAAAACAAAAACAAAAACATGGACATTTCTTCCAGTACTTTGGTCTTTAATCGTTTATTACAATGTGAAGAATGGACCCAAATGCTGAATTACTGTTAGCAAGTGATAACACAGTGGAGAGGAACGGAGACAGTGACAGAGCTATTCCTGTTAATGCCTGGGAAGGCCTGGGACATAATTAAGCTACCCTGTCATTTATAAACATTTTTGCAAGTGTGTGTGTGTGTGTGTGTGTGTGAGAGAGAGAGAGAGAGAGGCTTGGGGGGGAAGTGTTGCTTGTCACAATTTTGCCTTCCTGTGTAAAGTCACATCCCATGTCACAGAAAAAGTGTCAAAAGTGAACATGATCATGACTCAATTTATTTTTATTTGTGTTTCTACTTCTGCAAAAATCTGTCAGTGTTTATGGTGAGAGAAAAAAAGCAATGTTACATTTCCAGTTTGCTTAACTGAGTCCATATACCGCCATGTTTGATAGTAATATTTGTTCAATCATCTATATTCCCCAATAGACATATGGAATGAGTATGGAGTGTTATTCACAATTACGCACCCAACATCTAGTTGACTTGCAACTTGCTTTCTTTCAATATTTGTGGAATGATTGACTAAGTAAGGTGTTTAGTTTTAGACATTTAGATATGGGGATGGAAGGCAATGGGACCTTCATTTCGATAAGGGATTCCACACATTAAAATTATAAGGATATTGTGTGTTTGTCTGAACTTGTATGTGTATGTTATGTGCTTACCCTTGAAAATATGCTACTATTTCAACAACCATTAAACTAATCCTAACCCTTTTCTGTGTGTAAAGCAGAGAATTGATTGTTTAAGGACAGTTTGTCTTTCTAATCATAGTAAATTTTAAGAAAAGGAGTTATTTTCCATTATATTTAGGTAAGTTAGTGCCAAATTTTATTTAGTGTATTTGAAACTTAATTCTGATTTTAACTTATAAGATACTAATTTATTTGTAAAAATATATGATTTGCAAAAATGAATTTATCAGAAAAACTTCTTAACATCAATCATTAAGAAAATTAAAGCATTTGATTGTTTGAATATTTTTCTATTATAATTTAGGCATTTTAGGCTTTCTTTTACAATTATACTACTAAAAGTCAGCATCATATTTATCGATTAACATTTAGAAACGTTCTAGAATTCTCACTATCACCATTATTATCCACACATTTTTTTTTTTTTTTCTGAAAGCACTAGTCATGCAGCTGGATGAGAGAAGACATATGTGGTGTGAAATAAGTAATAAAAAACCAAGGATATCTTTATTTGCAAATGGTATGATTTTATGTCTGAAAAAAAAATCAACTGGAAAAACTGTTGGAAACAATAAGAGAATTCACTGAGGTATTTGAGTACAAAAATAGTATTAAAAAATCAATAGATTTCATATATGCAGTTAAAAATACAATGGGGAAATGATCTCATTTATATCAACAATAATGAAAAATATGGAAGATTTAGATGAAAAAACTTTAAGGGTCATAAAAAGGATTTGAATTGATGAAAATGCATACCTTATCCTTGAATAAGGAGACTCACAATTATAAATATGTCTATGGTGCCATTAACCTAATTCTGGATACATTTTACAGAAAATATTGTTAATTTAATTAAAGAAGTAGTTATTAAACAGTGAAAAAAATTTAATGAATGTTACTAAAACAATCCAAAATAAAAGTTGTCATTTGCTACAGTTAACTTCATCATTTATTGTATTGTTTGAAAATACAGATTATCTATTGAGTGTGTAATTTATGCTTTAGAAACTAGTCTGATTTCTAAAAATTGATCTTAATTTTTTTTATTAGTTTACCAAATCCTAGATGACATCTCAGCCTAACTTACCAAGAGATAACGGGGTAAGTGGGGGAGGGGTTTCTATTAAAAAGACAGCAGGTATCTCAGAGATTTGACAGATGAATCAAATGGCAAAGTGTATAAATTTTGGTTATTTCTGCTGCTGGGGTTGGTTTACTTTCTTTCTAGGATGCTACGATAGATATGACATTCATCAGGCCATTTGACTTGATTCTGAACTTATTTCCTTTGCAATATTTAATGAACATAAATTGCCTTGTGCTCTGTAGACTGATCCTGACATGAATTGTAAAAGTATCAACAATGAGTACATTGACAATTGATGCCTGCAAATCTGCCCGGAGCGCTAGAGAGCCGCTGGGCAGGCCAAATGATGTTTTCTCTGTCACTGATTTACTGCCCTTGACTTATGTAACGGCATCCCCGAATATGAAGAACACTGTACTATTGACCTGAAAACATAACTGAACAAATAGTACTCCCTTCCTCTTCCACCAATGGCATCAATGTTTTAAAGAAATTAATAGTTTAGTGAGCAAAATTTGCAAATATATTCATTCTTCTTGAAAATATGGTAATTTACTTTGTAATAGTAGTGTAGCTGTTTATAACTCTATAGGAAAAAATATCTAATAAGAACTAGAATATAAAAAATTTCATAGTCATTGTTCTCGCATCAGCCATGTCTCACACAGATATGAATATCTGCACCCACTCTATTATAGGAGAGTGAAAAGGTAAATAAAAATAAAGGCTAAGAATGAGGGTTCCAGTCTGAGACATTAATAGTTCCAAGACAATGGGCTGTCCAAAGCAACAACAAGAACAAACAAACCCAAAAAAGGTACCGTAAATTCTTTATAATGTTTGTATTTTGTTGGGCAATATGGTATCATGGACACAGTGCACAGACTGTAAGATCAGACAGACCTGGGTCAAGTCCTGGTACTAGTACTTACTACCTGTTTGCCTTGGGTAGTTTATTTAACCTCATCTTAGTTTCATCATCGGTATCAAACAGTGGTTTCAAGAATTAAATTGAATAAACAATTTATCAGAGCTTGGCCTCTGAGGCATGTTTAAATGAAGGCTAGTGAACTCATTCATTCTATAATTTGTATCGAATCTTACTACATCTATCTTACTCACCAATGTATCCTCATCGCTTAGCATGTTATCTGTCACATAGGAGGCTCTGAAGAACTGTATGTGGAATGAATGTTAAGTCTCAGCTCCTATGAAATGTACATTCTACTAGTTTCCTTCCACCTTTTTATTGATGCTGGCAAGAATGCCAATCAGAGTAGAAAAAAGTGGGAACGTAAAGGAGTTTTCATTTTAATGTTACATACAATTCTATAATATGCTAGAAGAAGCATAAAAAATTAAGAAACTTCTAGAAATTAAATCATGATTTCATTGCTAGTTGATGAAATGTCAGTGCTTGAAAATAAAGTAATAATATGATAATATCTCAAAAGAAAGAAATTGTTTTAGTTTTCTTAACGTACCGGCAGTCTTTTTATTTATTTATTTAAATTAACTAATTAATTAATTTTTATTTATTTATTTTTGTTTTTGACAGAGAGAGAGAGAGATACAGAGACAGAGAGAGAACTGAACTGGGGGAGCTCCCAGTTCAGCATATGGTTCCACACGGGCCGGGGCTGGGATTCGATCCTTGGTCCCCGGGGCTGCAAAGTGAGTGCCTAACCCACTGAGCCATCCCGGCTTCCCATTTTTATTTTATTTTTATTGAGGTAAAATTGATGTATAATAGGCTTTTTAAATAAACATGAATCTGACATCATTAAAATAAAACCCTACTCACATTATTAAAATGAACTTGATTCTTCAAAACGTAAGCATTTATGATATACTTTCAGTGAGCTCACAATGTTAGTGGATGCCTTGTGAGTAGGTTCAAAATTCTGTGCATGGATTAAAAATAGTATTTTCCCCAGACATTGTTTGCGAGCCTGTGCAGCTAATCCACATTAATTTACAGAAAATGTGAGACACACTCTTTAAGAATGTCCTAATTTCCCATCATATTGTCCAATTAAGTGAATTGAAGAACTTCAGTGTTTCTAAATTCGGCCAACAGTGAATAGCTGTATGACAAGTAAATAAGTCTTGCTGGGAAGATGTTGCTTAAGTGATAAAGTGGTTTATCCAGGAAGTGAACCAAAAAATTAAATATTAACTAAGGAAGGTAACCATTTCTAAAGTCATACCTAACAGAGGATTCAGGTATATATAGGATTGAAGATCTCTGTTAAGTTCACAAGCAAAGGACGGTTTCTTGGGACTTCCAAAATTTTTACATCATGAAACGTCTATTACTGCTACTATTGTGTTTTTTTGTAGTTCAGTCCCAAGCTCTCATTGACTACGAAAATGAGGTGACTTTTGAAAAATTGTTATATTATTACTAATATTATTGATATAAAATATAATCAATGTCAATATTTTAATGAAGTAGACATTAATTTTAGTTATGAAATAAAATTGTTAATCTTAGGGACCCATTTTATCTAAAGAATGTTACATAGTATTTCCCATATAAAAACAAAATAATAATTTCTTGTTTTCTGGCTTATCACTTTTATTTTCCCAGGATGAAGACGACGTGCCTAAGGTAAGATGTTTTTTTCTCACTTGTTGTCCTGAGAACTATGATTTTCATTTAGTTCTACCAATACATTATTACAATTATAAGGGTGAAAATCTAAAAATTTTGCAAACTATAAAGTAATAAAAGAACAGTATTTTAAAAGAAAAGAAAAAAAGCCACTAGGTATCTCTTTGGTGAAGGAGAGTCATAAATAGCTCCTGAAATTACTGGCTACTTATGAATAAAAATCATTAACTAAATCTAAAAGCAGAATAGATCAAGTGCAGTGATGGAAAATAAATGTTTTTTTCAAATGAGAAAATTTAAAATATAGGTAGTATTTATTATTATTAATGATTATGGAGCACATAGCCCAGTTTAATTTATTCATTTGTAGGACAGTTTTTCTCAAGTACTATCTTTGCTGATTTATTCCTATAGGTTTGAAGATATCAGAATTATAGTGATGAATTTAGGAAAATGAATATTTAAAGAATTTTCATTTTAGTATCAAATGAGTCATGATCAATTTTTTTTGTATGTAATATAGTATCACCACACTAGAAATAAAAGTATACAATATGTTTGAATGAAGTTATTCATTTTAAATCATTTGAAGGAAACCTAAGTGATTTAATTATCAAACTACATATAAAAAAAATCATCTGGTTAATTGCATTAGGTATAAAAAATGTCAAGAATGTGTAAAGGTAAATGTAAAGTACTTGGCTAAGCACTTTTATGTTCCTGCTTACAACTAATCCTTACAGAGACAGTTTACTAGTTTAGGCTTCAAAATGACTTTTCTAATCTTGCTTATTTCAATAAGTAGTCTTCATAAACCTAAATACCCATATAATTAAAAAATATTTTATATTTTCTTTTCTCTTGAAAAGCTAGACAATCAATGTTACCTCTCTAATAGCACTCTGAAATAAAAAGTTATTTTTCTTCTGTTATCATATGATTCATATTAAACAGGTAAATTACATTTTATAAAATTCCTATTCAGACCAGCTCTGGCTGGGACCATGTCTTCAAAATGAAATGTGTTTATTTCCCCCAAATCTTCACATGTTGTTTTTATTGCAAGCACACATAACAGGTTCTATTGTTCAAGTTTATCAGTGAAGTAAGGGAATCAGGTGCCAACCTACCTGGGTTTAAAACCTAGCAGCCACTAAATGTTAAATATTATTATAACTTAAGGAATAAATGACAGTAAAATTCCAAATAGAATCTTTGGATGATGTCTAGACTCACAAAATAGTTGGAAAGCTTAGTCTCTGCTTCAGACCTAGTCATTTGTTAATTTGTAAATAATCCCAAAAGGGTGTAATTACTGATAAAGACCATATGATAATGTAGTTATCGCAAGCCAACCCTTTTATATTGCACTGCATATTTTCCACTTCATTATCTTTTAGTGTAATATATTTTTGTTAGCTAACAATTTTAATCCCAATGCACATACCTTGAGAATTATTTTAAATATGAAAAAATCATGGTGTTTGATAAAGAAATCATGTAGGAAGTTTCATGAGAATGGTTTAAACATGTACTGTTATCGATAGAAGATAAGAATAAGCCACTACTGGAATTAGTAGTGGAAAAGTCTTTAAAATTATTATATTTGTTATGTGTGATTGCAAGAAAAATAATGAGTACTTACTATGTACCAGGTACTCTTCTGAGGGTGTCATTAGCAATAAATTATTTAATTCTTACAATCATCTTATATGGTAGATACTATTATTATCCTTATTTTACAGGTAAGGAAATGGGCACAGTTAAAGTAACTTGCCCAAGGTCATTAGCTACTAAGTCAGGGTGTCCAACCTTTTGGCTTCCCTGGGCCACCTTGGAAGAAGAATTGTCTTGGGCCACACATAAAATACACTAACACTAATAATAGCTGATGAACTAAAAACATCACACACAAAAATCTCATAATATTTTAAGAAAGTTTATGAATTTGTGTTGGGCCGCATTCAAAGCCACCCTGGGCCGCATTAGGCCTTCAGGCCTCGGGTTGGACAAATTTGTACCAAGTGGTCAAGACAAGCAGTCTGGCTCTAAAGTGCCTTATGTCTCTTAAAAAACCTTAGAGTCAGGATTGTCTTATTACAAATAAATTCTAGGTAAATGTCACTTTTAATAAATCTGTATTCCTGAAGATACTATTGTATGGGTGTTATGCAAGCTAATCATGGATTTATAAAAACAGAGAATAGGGAAATAATTTACAATAATTATAGGAATTTAGTAATCCAGGTAGCTTGAGGGTATTTATTTGTCCAGACAGTATAGATTCTTCATTATTTTGTGTGTCTCTAGGTATAGGTTTCAGGCATCTGTGGTCATTACCATTCACAATCTGATGCAGCTTTATTTAGGGCCTCTTTTTAAAAACTACCTCAGGTATAATAGCTTTTTGCTCAGTTTTTCTTTCTGTTACTGAAAAGACCTAAGCAAATCATCAATTGTGAAATAACCTAATTTTAAAATAAGGGCATGGGAATAGGTACATCTCAAGTTTTCTATAACACCCTATATTTAATTCCTGCCTGGTTCTCTGAAGACCACTTTGGATGCCCGTGGTCATCGACCCGTTGACAGGAGGAGGGAAGAGGCTCCCAGCCTGAGACCTGCCCCACCACCCATCAGTGGAGGTGGCTACCGGGCTCGTCCAGCCAAAGTAGCTGCCAGCCAGAAGAAAGCAGAAAGAAAAGCCCCGGATGCCGGCGGTTGTCTTCATGCTGATCAGGACCTGGTGGGTACCTTAATGTTTCCTGTACTGGTGGATCTCTCGTGCCAAGAAAGGCTATATTCATCCTGGCTTCCTAAAATCTATGTGGCCCATGTTGCCATTGTGGTTACTCTGTTTATTTTGGAAATAAATACAAAACAAGCTTATTGGGCCTTTGGTTAAGGGTTCCTTTCTAGTTTTTGTTAATCTGGGCCCAAGATTACAAGTGAGGACATGCAGGGGTAGGAGCTGCCTTTACCTTTGTATTTTGCCCACTTCATTTGTTCAGGTGGTAAAATTTTCACAGCCTAGTTACATTTATTCTGTGGTAAAAAACTTTTTTTTTTTTTTAATCTTAATGGAAATATGAGGACTCTAGAATTTCTGGTCTTCTGTAAAAAAATCAAATGACAAATTTTTATGTTGACTGATGATATTATTGAATTTTCATTATGTGCTATTTTCACAAATATTCACAACTGAAATTCTTCATCTAACGGCTGCTACTTTATTTGTTTGCAGGGAGTATTGTGTCCTACAGGGTGTCAGTTGCAAGACACTTTGGTAAAACAGGAAAGACCAGTCAGGAACAGTGTCAATGAGTTAAATAATAACGTGGAGTCCATTTCCCAGACCTCTTCCACCACCTTTCAGTATATGACTTTGCTAAAAGACATGTGGGAAAAGAGGCAGAAGCAGCTAAAAGGTAGCTATCCTTGTGTTCTCTGTTTGATTGTGTTATACAACCAGGACTGTCAGACTGCCAGGGGGAATGTACGATTATGAAAAGATGAACATTTCTGGGTTAGCCTAAATAGCAACCACACTCTTTCCATATGGGCCTAATTACCCTAAGATCTTCACTTAGGCAACTTCATGTGCAATTTGTCAGATAAGCACTATTTAACTCATTCCCAATCTGGCATCAGCAAGGATGATTTTCTATGAAAAGTTTTGCTGAGTCTTTATTTTTAGTCTATAAGAAACTTGTAACTCAGAAGACAATGGTCTCACAGTAAAAAATGTAGCATTTATAGGTATAACATTTAAGGTTTTGAATATGAGAGCCCCATGACATACTACTGAATTGCATCGCAAATAATGAGGCTTAACCTTTGAAACTTGAGATCTGAATGGAATGCTATTTGCTTTGTGGTTAAGAGTCAGCTAGTGAGTGATCTGGCACAGGCTTCTTAGTGAGTAGCATACCCAAATTTAGAAAATTTTCAAAGGAATCATGACATCTCTATTGTAAATTTTAAGGCTCTGCTATACTTAAGTGAGATGGATAAATAAAGTGCAGTGCATCTACTTCATAAGATGTTAAATTTCTGAGATGGAAGATCTATACTACATTCTCATTTCCTCACCAAAGAATTTTATAACATATTGCATTTATTATTAGGCATAATTTTTTACTCCAAGGTAAATTGCTAGTATAGTAGCTAGTAGCTAGACTGTGTGTTAATCTGTATGTGTCATGGGTCAAATAATTTTCTCTAAATTGCATATCATGACTACCTGAAGATAGCTCAGGGTCCACTCTGAAAATCAAAAATCACAATTGTATGGTTGAATACATTTAGTGTTTTTATCAGAAGAAAACGCTAACCATCCCTACATAATTTCATTTCTCCAGATAATGAAAATGTAATAGATGAGTACACCTCAGAGCTGGAAACTCACAGATTATATATAGATGAGACTGTGAGTAGCGATGTCCCAACTAATCTTCGTGTACTTCGTTCAATCCTGGAAAGCCTGAGAAGCAAAATACAAAAATTAGAATCTGATATCTCAGCTCAGATGGAATACTGTCGCACCCCATGCACTGTCAGTTGCAATATTCCTGTGGTTTCTGGCAAAGGTAAGTAGTTAAACATATTTATGAAGGGTTCCAGAAGAATCCACACTTTCTACAAAAAATCAGAGAACTAGAAAAAGTCCAGTGGATTCCCCTATACAGATTTTAATGACATTACAGCACATCATGAAGATAATTCTAGTATGCTGTGTTCTGATGTAGCCTAGTGACTGCATGTTTTTGATGAGCAGAATGTCATGTAATGATGGTGATAGCTCTAAGTGTGTAATGTACATCCTTGCTCAGATAGATGGCAGGAAAAACGAATATATGTAGAAGTTTGTTCATCTCATGTGTTCTGGCAGTTTATGGATATCCCAGTACACAAAAGACGGGGAAGGTTTTTTTCATCCCCTTAGCAAATAGAACTCAAAATGGAGTTTGATTTTCAGTAAAAGGAAGATTCAATTTCTATACTATGTACATAAACATCTAAAATAAAGCATATCTCAGTAACATATGTAATCAGTTATCTTATAAAATTGGTGACTATAGACCAAGTAATTATGTTGTAATTGCCTGAATATAATATGTTATTTTATGGTTTCAGAATGTGAGGATATTGTCAGGAAAGGAGGTGAAACATCTGAACTGTACCTCATTCAGCCTCACGACAGTGTCAGACCGTATAGAGTATACTGCGATATGCAAACAGATGGCGGAGGTGAGAATTTGATAGTTGTTGACATACTACTCTGTAATTATTTTGATACCATATAATTCCTGGAAACAAAGCCTAGCTTTAACATAACTAACAATGATCCATTTGAGTTGGAATTCAACCTGATATTTAAAAATTGATCAAATATCTACAATTCACAATTTGGGGTAAAATAAAACACTTGTAGTTTCCAAAGATTTTAAAGATTTTTCTTCTCATATTTATTTCCTTATTATACCTACTTTGGACCACTAACTATAGGTGGGGATAAAATAATTTAAATGGAGAAAGAATTCAGACATTCCCTTCAAAGTAACATTAATTATTGGTTAATGTGTGCTCTATTTCTTTTTTTCAACAAAGGCTGGACCGTAATTCAGAACCGACAAGATGGTAGTGTTGACTTTGGCAGGAAATGGGATCCATATAAACAAGGATTTGGAAATATTGCAACCAATGAAAATGGGCAAAAATACTGTGGGCTACCAGGTAAAAACTGGCAGTGCAAAATAAAAATTATTCTATTTAAAATGTGAGTTTGTTTTATTTTTCCATTTTAGAAACATAGTATTGGAGGTCTGTTTTCAGAGTTTTAAGAGGTTAAAAAGAGTTTATGAAAAGAGTATGACAGCTAAAGATGAGAGAAGAAAAGGAGATTTTAGTTTCTAAAGGTTTTATTATCGAGATTTTATTTTATTTTTCCTTTAGGTGAGTATTGGCTTGGAAATGACAAAATTAGTCAGCTTACCAAGACGGGAGCCACAGAACTTTTGATTGAAATGGAGGACTGGAAAGGAGATAAGGTGAAGGCTCGCTATGGAGGATTCACGGTGCAGAATGAGGCCAGCAAGTACCAAATCTCAGTGAGTGCATATAAGGGAACGGCTGGGAACGCCCTCATGGAAGGAGCTTCTCAACTGGTGGGAGAAAACCGGACCATGACCATTCACAACGGCATGTTCTTCAGCACGTACGACAGAGACAATGATGGCTGGTATGTGATGTGTTCTTCCCTCCTGCTGTAAGAGCCACCACTAATATTTTTACTTGGGATCAGGAACGATAGCTACCGGTAATGCTAATATCACTCATTTCTTGGGTAGTAACTATATGTCAACTACTGTACTAAACTCTTTTTGTGTCACTCCAAAGCATTTCAACTGTAAGGTTGCTATTATTATTCTTATTTTGCAGATGAGGTTTAGAGAGAAAAAGTAACTTAAAGTCATATGACTATAAAAATTAGAACTGGAATTAGCACACTCATACCTTCTGAGTATGAGTGCTAAAATTTCTATATCTAGATTCTGATATGTATACTGAAAACTTCATTTTGTTTTTCAGAATTTTATAATAACTACTAAGGGATATGAAAGCTATAGTTTCAGTATAAAGGAACAAATATAGATGAATTTGCCATTTGGCCCAGTTCTCTCCCTTTCTCCCTATAGGGTTATTAGTGCGACTTATAAAATCAGAGGGAAGTAACACTGTACACAGCACTCCTTTGTGGGTACTTTGCTTAGAATTGAACTTGACAGCATGGTAACTCTAATAACCCCAAACACGTTTCCTTTCAGGGTTAATTCAGATCCCGGAAAACAGTGTTCTAAAGAGGATGGTGGTGGATGGTGGTACAATAGATGTCATGCAGCCAATCCAAATGGCAGATACTACTGGGGAGGACCTTACAGCTGGGACATGGCGAAACATGGCACAGATGACGGTGTGGTGTGGATGAACTGGAAGGGGTCCTGGTATTCAATGAAGAAGATGTGTATGAAGATCAGGCCCTACTTCCCTCAGCAATAGTCCCCCAAGCATAGGTTTTTTTATTCTTCCATGTGTAACAATATTTTTGTATATTATGTCATTGGAAATTTCTTTCATATATTATACCCCTGTAAAACTATCAAAAGGTTGTTAACGTGACTTTTTGAAAAAAAAAATATTTAGGATAAATCACATTAAAATTAGCTCACCATTGTTTTTATATTATTCACTTATATTTTTCACCAAGAAATAACTAAAAGGATAGTTGTGGACAGTCAGTATTCATAATTTTAATTCCAGTTGATTGTGAGAAATTAGAAAGAGGGATTTTCTAAACTTATTGTGGAAAAGCTATGAGACAAACTAAAAACTTACGTGAAGAGTCCACTATAGAACTTTATGTAAGACCTGTCACAGGAAACTTTCAAAAACAAACCAATACCTGCTGCAATCAATAAATGCTTTCTTATTTTGTAACCCACAATGACAATGAGTCAGGCTTTGAACCTGTAAGAAAAGAAAAGCTTCAGAAACTCAAGGAGCTAGCAAATTGGCACTGAACATTTGAAGATTCAAAATCTCACTCTGCACCACACAGAAGCCACTTCTCTGTCACTTAGCCAGGCTTTGGATCAGAGATTCCAAGGGGACAGTCAGGATCACCTTCACCATTTCTATTTGGGGGGGAAATAATGAGGAGGAAGTGGCAGTTGTCTGTTGCCCCTGGAAATCAGGCCTTTTGGCCCTTTGTTTTTTACATAGTTGCACCAGAAGTCAAAGTGGAAATCAATTTTCTGTTCTTTCTTTGCCTCCCTAAGACATGAGTGTATCATCTGAACATTTTTTTTTTACCTTGTATTCTTCTATCACTCCAACCGCCCTAGACAACCAATGACTCTAGGTCCTCCTTCCTGTAAGGCAACGTCACTGCCAGTGATGTTCATGGAGACTGATTGTGCTGAAGCTCGTCCTCTTAATCTTGGCATCTAAGCAACAGCTCAGTTCTATCATGTAAATGGGCACACTCTCTTCATTCCTTATCGAATCTAATTTCAACTTTTACCTGGTTTCCCTGCCATTAGTTCTGTTTTGCCCCTGACTAGATCTAGCTATTACTCTGCCATAACATATATTGCCATAAAATTGAAAATCCTGACAAAATTACTTTCCTGCTTAATGTTATGTTCTTGCTATCTAAGGCTTAAGTCTAACTCCTTAGCTGGGTGTGAAAATGGTTTGCTGCTTGGTTCTGGTACTGTTGTCTGCCCCTCTTCACTACACATTCTTGTCACTGAGAATTTTTTCCCAATTCCAGGAAAGGTCAGGCCCTTTCATATGATGCTGTCATTATTAACAGCATCTTTCCTCCAAATCTACCTGGCAACTTGTTTTCAAGCCTCACTTGAACTGCAACTTGTCTGTTTTATGTAGCTTTGTCCTTCACTGATAATGAGCTGTTACTCATTTTTGTTCCAGAATCATCAGCCTGTCAGAAAGGCTGCTTTTCATAAATACTGGAGGACTAACTCCAGGAATCATTGATATCCTGGGTATTTTCTTTCTGTAAATGTATAGAACCCAGTTTCCAATGTAGGCACAGACAGAAACTCAATATGAAGAATACGTGAAAGTAGACCTTTTGCAGCAAAGCTGCCTGTAGCAAAACTCCACTGATCGGTGGATGGGAGGTGGCAGGATCTCAACCCAAGGGCAGTGTTCCTCAGACTTGCGCTCACCCCTCCTATGTACTCACAGAGGATCTAATGAATTCCTAGAGCTTAAAATAAAGCCATAGATTATAAACCACTAGGATAGATACTCTGATGGTCAATTCTTAGTTAATATACAAGTAGCACAAACACAGAGAACACTCCTGGGTGATATGTAATATCTAGGTCTAAAAAGAAGTGAGCCTGCTTCAGATACCATTTGGTAAGAAATGCTACATATCTGATTTTGTCTTGTCAAGCATCACAATTTTGAATATAACACAAACAAATAAACAAACAAAAACTCATAGGCATGGACAACAGTTTAGTGGTTACCAGAGGAAAGGAGGGGAGGAGAAGAGGTATAATAGGGTAGAAGGGGTCAAATATTATTCATGGTGATGGAAGGATATTTGTTTTTGGGTGGTGAACACCCAATACAACACACAAATGATGTATTTATTATACAATTGTACACTTGAAACCTATATAATTTTATTTACCAATGTCACCCTAATAAATTTAATTTAAAAAGAATATTCCCTAGTTAGAATATATAAAACAGTACCTAAAAAGATAAACTCATGACTTTTATGAAAGGTTAGTTGAACAATTATTAATCCCACACAATTATGGCATGAGAATTGTAATATATTTTATTATAGTTAAGACTGAAAGTATGTAACAAACTATATAAAGGATATATGGACTTGGGACACAAACTTCTAATTTCTCTTTATTGAGGAACCAAGAAAAATCAGCTAATGAATGTAACTAAGGGATTACCTTTTAATCTGAGCACGGGATCACTATGAGCTGCAGTGACTTAGCTGACATGAATACCAAATATCATGTATGCTGCTCATCCAAACTCGCAGACTATTTAAAACCCGGATTTCCTGGTGTCCATCGGGTTTAATTGCATCAGAGTCTCAACATGGGAAGAGTCTAAGAATCTGTATTTTTTTTTTTTAAGATCTATTTTATTGTTTTTGACAGAGACAGAGACAGAGAGAAGGGGGAGGGCCCAGAGAAGTCTCCATCGTTGTACTCATCAGTTTTCAACATGGTTTTGTTGTCCCCAGGCGGGTGGGGGGCCCGCACTGGGCAGGAAGCAGATGGGGCCTCCCCCATGGGAGGCATGCCTCCTTGAGCCAGGGTCCCAACCTGGGGGAGAGGACCCAACTGGGGGCCTTCCACAGGGGAAGCATGGGCCAGTTCAGCATGTGGGTCCGCAAGGGCTGGGTACAAGATTTCATCCTCGGTCCCCCGAGCACTTAACCTGCTGAGTTATCCCGGCTTCACAGAGTCTGTATTTTTAAATGAATGTCCCCAAGAGATTCTCATCACTGGCTAGGTTTTTAAATGATGGATCCAGACTACACTTGCATTTAAATCTGAGATTCCTGTCTTGCTTATAGCATTTTTTTTTCACTCAAATGATGACCACGGGTCAATATTTAGAGTAAGTGGTCATCTCTGATATTAGTTTGACTCCATAAGAGCCACTGCCAGTATTTAAGACTTGGCTTGGGTTTAACAGCACAGTCTCCAAATGGTGGAACCACTATTTCTACTCTGGGGCTCCTCAACTTAAGGTATTTCTCTAGGTTGGACTTAGTCTTCTTAAATTGTAAGAACAAATTAAAGATGCTACCTTTCATTTATACATAGAGCTGAAATTGTGATCTCTGAATTCCATCCCTCCCTCCACTGAGGTGTGTCATTTGATACTCTTTGCTTGAGCCCCCACTGTAGCTAAGGTCCACACCAAGTCCCAGTGTGTTGGCGCATACTTATAACTAAACCTAGCAAATGGAAAAGAAATTCTGTTTATTTTAACAACATTAACTGTAGTTTTTCATAATGAAAGTAGCACATATTGTTTGCAAACATTTTTGGAAACATAGAAAAGAGTAGAACTACATATAATTTCATCCATCACTAGCAGGGAAGCAGCTAATGTCTTGGTTCATGTTTTTCTTGTCTTGCACATATGTTAGTAGCTGAATTTATCGCATTGTGTCATAGGAAATTTTCTGTTACTTAATATTCTCCTATAATATGATTTTCTAAAATCTGCTTTTTGATGGCGATATAATATTGCATCATGTGAATGTACTCTTGTTTTTAAGCAAGTCTCTGTCATTTGATATTTAGATTTAGATTTTTCCAACCTTTTTCTAATAAAGTTAATACTGAAATTAGCATCCTGCTACATTAGGAACATAATATTACTCTCTTTTTATCCAAATATTTTACTTCCTAAGTGATTAGAATGGGATAGTTATATGCTTATGCAAATAATCTTAACTGATACCAATATTAACCACTGTCCCCTTTCTCTCCTCTCAACCAAGACATGACCAATAGATGATATGTTTTCTGTTTTGACTGAATTGTATTTCTCTAACAACTTTTAGTTTTAAAAGTTTTGGTCTTACAGAGAAATTATAAGAATTGCTTAATGAATACCTCTATGTCCTTCACCTAGAGTCACCAATTGTTTGCTACATTTGCTTTATCTCTCAAAAGAATATACTTTTAGTGCAGTTTCACAACCTGGAGGTCACTGACCTGTTGTCTGTGGAGTCAAAGTAGATTTAGCAAATATTTTCCAGAGTGATCTGTTGCAATCAACACATAGCCACCTTCCTCAATGAGCTGCTGAACAGGAGGGCCACGGGTTAATAGCCAACAGCTTAATCAGCTCAAATCTAGCAGGTTACCTCAAATTTTCTTGCCTCTGTGGTTTCAAAGTGTTTGTATTATGTGGAAATGGAAGACATAATGTCCAGCCCTTGTATAAGAATTAATTTGAATCTCTTCCTTAGGTGCAAATTCCTTACCACATTAGTTCTTTTTTGAAGTTTAAGGCCCTTACTTCCTAGCCCCTATTAAAGATTTTTCTCCATAAATAAGCTTTATAAAGTACCTGGGATTCAATGAAAAATAGGCTATAAGTGAATTCATCAATGCATCAATAAATAAGTAAAATATGCTATCTCCAAAATGGTTTCTGTGTAAATTTCATTATTTACAATCAACTTGTATAATATTCATGGTTACCAAAAATCTAAATGTTGCTACATCTCAAGCTGTAGTAAACGTTGTATTACTTTGTTCAAGTATAACAAATAGTTGATGATTTTTGCAACTTTCATGTATTTCATTCATATGTTACCATTTTCTTTCAGGCTTTTCTATCCAGCCAAGTTCACTAATCTCCAATCTTTCAGGCTTATTAAAGAAACTTTAATAATTATCAACTAAAAGTGTACTTACAATATTTTCTGGATATACTTTACTCTGAAGGGTTTCTAGACACAGAAAGTAAATAAATGAAGAAAATACATAAATCAAACTGTAAATTTCTTTTAATAAAAATTGAATATTTATGACATCAACAGATAAGAAGTGATTTGTGTGTTTAGTTGGAGGTTTAAATGGATACCCTTTAAAATTCCTTTTAACACTTATATTCCTCAATTTGCAAACACTTGGTTGGGTTCTGACTTTATCCCAGACCTGGTGTGAAGTAGTGGAAATAAAATACAATTTCTGCACATAAGAAAAGAGTAATTAAGAAGTTTTTCTCATGTACCATAGCATGCGAATAGAAAGCATCAAGAACAGCTACAGGCTCAAAGATGAAGGCTGCTCTATCTAGATGTAAAATTAAAATATAGCTGGGTAGTTTTTATATTCATTGCTAAGGATCAAATTCCCTAATTCAGATTTTTCTCACTAGGCGAATGTTTAATAAGCATGTACTTAACTGGCAAAACTTTGGGGTTCATATCTATTTCTTTCATTCATTCAGTCTACTAGGGGTTGTTTTGAAATGGATAACCTAAATAGAATTTACAGATTAAGAGGGTATTAGGTGGGAGAGAAGGATTGAGAAGAGCATCGTGAATAAACAGAAGTTAAGAAAAGAGGAAACAAAAAAGTTTTTTAAGTAAATGTAAAATAAAAGTGGGTTTAAATTTTTTCTTTGATTACAAAAAAATCTAAATTAAGTGATAAAGTTTGAATATAAAAAAAACAATATACAATGAGTTAATAAAAGGGAAAAAGACAATAAAATAAAAATGTAAATTTGAAATTGTGTTTAAAAATTTATCTAAACAAAGTGATAAATGTTAAAAAATAAATTGGTGTATAAAGATATCTAGGTAAATGTTAAGAAAAAATACTGGAATGATTATAATGTTAATATTTAACAAGGTGGAGTTCAACTCTAAACAATAAAACAAGCAAGAGAGGAACATCATGCAATGACAAAAAGTTATATAACAGTCATATATGTTCATGTATTTAATATTAAAAGAGCCAATCACACAAAAAAATTCCTAGAACACAGAGAGATCACATACATACACAAAACCACAGAGTCAGATCTAATTATATACAGACACATACATACAAATATGTATGTTTACATAAATATATGTTCCTGCATATACACATGTATCAATTGCATAAAATAAGAAGAGCTATATACTGTTTAAATAATACCATCAACAAGCCTGGTAATATAAAATCTTATAACATATAAATGTAAAAATAATAAATTCTTCTTCATGCCTATGAAACATTTACAAAAATTAATCCTGTACCTGCCCGCAAAGAATAACTTAAAAATTCTAAAACAGAATAATTGATTAAACTAGTTTATGAAATACTTGGAAATTAACAATTAAAAGATGACTCACCGATTCCACGTGAAGTCAGGGTTATGAAAAATAGAAATAAAAGAAGATGAGTCTCCCTAACCCCCTAAAAATAATTAACTGGAAGTTAAAGACTTTTCCGAACAAAGTAAAAATTAAAAGTAGAACTTTCCTATACTAAAAATAAATAAATACAAAAGAAGAAAAAAAAATTAAGAAGTATAATGTAAGAGGGAGAATGCTTCATATGAAAGCTGTACATTAGAGATGAAGACGAGCAATTTTAGTGGTAAAGAACAGTTTAATTAATGATCCCAGCATAACTGGCTATCTATCCTCAAGAAAACAAAAGTAGACCTTCTTTATAACTTATTTTTATTTATTTATTTATTTATTTATTTATTTATTTATTTTAAGATGTATTTTTATTGTTTTTTGACAGAGGGAGAGACAAACAGAGAGAGACAGAGAGAAGTGGGAGGGCCCAGAGCAGTCTCCATAGTTGACAGCATTAGTTTTCCATATAGTTTCACTCCACAGGTGGGCGCCGGGCTGCACAGGGCAGGAACTGGGCCGGGAACCTCCCACATAGGTCCTGGCAAGAACTGAACTGGGGGCACACCCCAGTTTAGCACATGGGTCCGCATGGACCAGAACAAGGATTTGATCCTTGGGCTCTAGGGCTACAAAGTGAGTGCTTAACCAGCTGAACCATCCTAGCTTCCCATTATTATTATTATTTTTTTTAAGATTTATTTTTATTGTTTTTTGTCAGAGAAAGATAGAGAGAAGGGGGAGGGTCCAGAGCAGTCTCCATAGTCAACAACATTCATTTTCCATATAGTTTAACTCCACAGGTGGGTGCAGGGCTGTGCAGGGCAGGAACTGGGTCGGGAGCCTCCTGCATAGGCCCCGGCAAGAACTGAACTGGAGGCACACCCCAGTTCAGCATGTGGGTCCTCATGGGCCGAGGCTTGGATTCAATCCTCGGTCTCCAGGGCTGCAAAGCGAGCAATTAACCCACTGAGACATCCCAGCTTATAACTTATTAAAATAAATTCTAGGTTAGTTAAATATTTAAATGTAAAAAAAAAAGATAATAAAATTATTTAAAGGAAATTTCTATAACTTATCTGTATATGGCTTGTAGATGTATGAAAAGATGCTCAATATTACTATTCATCAGAGAAATGGAAATTAAAACCACAATGAGATATTATCTCATAACCATCAAAATGCCATCATCAATAAATCAACAAACAAGTGTCCGCAAGGATGTGGAGAAAGGGGATCTTTATGCATCGTTGGTGGGATTGCAAATTGGTGCTGCCACTGGAGGTTCCTCGAAAAATTAAAAATAGAACAACCTTATGACTCAGAAATTCTTTTTCTGGGAATTTATTTGAAGAAATCTATTATAAAGCACTTATTTAAAAAGATCTAGGCACCTCTATGTTTATTGCAGCATTGTTTACAATAGCCAAGACATGAAAGCATCCTAAATGCCCATCAATAAACAATTGGATAAAGAAGATGTTGTACATACATAATGGAATATTACTTGGCCACAAAAAAGGACAAAAATCTTACAATTTGTAACAACATGGATGAAACTGGAAGGTATTATGCTAATTGAAATAAGTCCAACAGAGAAAGACAAATACCATACTATCTCACTTATATGTGGGATCCAAAGAACAAAATTAATGAACAAACAAAATAGGAAGAGACTCCTAGATGCAGGGAATAAGTTGACGGTTATCAAATGAGAAGGGTGTGGGGTAGGGTGAAAAAGGTGAAGAAATTAAGAAGTACAAATTGGTAGTTACTAAATGATCATGGGGATATGAAGTATAAGAAGTAGTCCATAATATGGTAATAACTATATATAATATCAGGTGGGCACTAGACTAGTCAGGGGGATCACTTCATATGTCATATAAATGTCTAACCACTATGTTATACACCTGAAACAATGTAAAATAATATTGAATATCAACTGTAATCGAAGAATTAAAGAAAGGAGGGAAAGGGGAAGGGGAATAAGAGGTACACATTTTCAGATATAAAATGAATGTCATGGGAATGTAATGTATAGTATAGGGACTTTAGTCAATAATGTGATTGTATTGTATAGTGTCAGATGGTTGTTAGACTTACCATGATGATCACTTCTTTAGGTACATAAATGTTGAACTATGGTGTACATTTGAAACTAAGATAATATATGTTAGCTATATTTCAATAAAAACCTTTTTAGAAATAAAATTTAAAAATATGTATCTGTATACTGTACTCTCAGAATGGGTGAGCCACTCTTATGTGGGGGCAGCAAACACTACACGAAGAGCTATGGCCTAAAGGAGTTCACAATCTAGTGCCACAATAACATAGATGTGTTAGAGTTAGAGATCAACTATGTATTATTGAGATATGAGCAAGAGCCATAAGCGCTCAGAGAACTATTCCCTGTTCTGTATTCTATGGTGGGCATTCACAGAAGAAATGCCATTGAGCTGTATTTCAAAGGCTAAATGCGAGGCTTCTAGACAGTCTATGGATCAGCACAGAATTAATAAAGAACCTGACATTCCAATACCAGTGAGAAATTCGATGATTGAAATGTAAATAATGGTAGAGGTTGAAAAGAGACCAATTTGTGAAAGAACTTATGTAAAAGGCTACGTTTTATTTTCTATTATACTTGACATACAATATTAACTTAGTTTCAGGTGTCATTCCACATTTATATACCTTATGATGTGAGCACCAGAGTAAGTCTAGTAACCATCTGTCACCATACATAGTTATTATAATATTATTGACTATATGCCCTGTGCTGTGCATTATACTCCCATGACTTATTTATGTTACAACTGGAAATTTGTAACTCTTATTTCCCTTTACCTTTTTCACTCATTCCCCATTACCTCTCCCTTCTGGCAACCATCAGTTTGTTCTCTGTATCTATGAGTTTGTTTCTGTTCTGTTTTGTTTGCTCTTTTGTTTTGTTTTAGCTCAACATTGAGATAAAGCCTTAAACAGGATAAAGACATGACTGGATTTATTTTTTAAGAGTTAACTTTGTGGAAAATGAATGAACAAAAGAATGGTACTAAAGCAAGAGATTAAGCGATGGTTAAATAGCCCAAATAAGAAAAGATTAACACAAGATAATGTAGAATATAAAAATGCCATAAGAATGGACAATTTTAGAGTAGAGTGGCTTGAGAATAGATTGATATAGGAATTAAAGAGAAAGAAGAAGCTGAGAAGAGGCCCAACTTTTCTAGATTAGGAAACCAGATGGTTAATGGTGTCTCTGAAAAGGTAAGAATTAAAAAAGAGGCAATGGGTTTTGATTAGAAGGTAGTTAGTTCAATCTTAGACAGATTAAGGAGAAATATCTAACTGGCAGTGTTCAGTATTAGTTGAAGTGGATCTCAATGCCAAGTCTGAAGTTTTAGATGTGGCTGTCATCACCTGTTGGTAGTAATTGAAGTGACTGTCAAATCAGCCAAGGAGGAAATATGTGTATATTTGTAGAGTGAGTAGATGTGATTGGATTTAGTTTTTAAAGGTAACTTTGGGTATCTACCCAAAAAAACCCGAAAATCTTAATCCGCAAAGATGTATGTACCCCAATGTTCACCACAGTACTATCTACGGTGGCCAAGTCATGGAAACAAAGTGTTCTTCAGTAGATGCCTGGATAAAGAAGTTGTGGTACATTTGCACAATGGAATAAGACTCAGCAATAACAAAAGACGAAATTCAGAAATTTGTGACATGGCCAGATTTTGAAAATTTCTTACTGAGTGAAATAAGTCAGACTGAAAGAAGAAAGACCTCACTCATAGGTGGAATATAAAACTGAAAGTAACAAAGGAAAATAAACTCACAGACACAGTCAGTAGTTTGGTGGTTGCCTAGGAGTGGGGGTAGGAGGTTGATGGGAAGGCTGGGGAGGCATGGGGAGGGGGCATCAAATGTAAAAAAAATAATAATAATAATAAATTTTTTTTAAAAAGATAACTTTGTGGAGAATGAATGAATAGAAAAAATGATGCTGGGATGGTTCAGTGAGTTGCAGCCCAGGGGTCTGAGAAGCAAGTCCTGGTCCCAGCCCGGCCCATGTGGACTGATATGTTGAACTGGGGTGTGCTTCCCATGTGGGGGTCCCCAGTTTAGTTACTACCAGGGTGAACTTCCCACATGGGAGGCCCTCAGTTCACCTCCTGGTTCGCAGTGGCATGCCTCCCATGCAGAAGACCCCCAGCTGGTTCCTACCTTGCACAGCCCTGCTCCCACCTGTGTGGAGTGAAAGTATGTAGAAAACTAATGATGTACAACTATGGAGACGGCTCTGGGCCCTCTCCCTTCTCTGTCTCTGTATCTCTCTGCCAAAAACAATAAAATAAATCTTTTTTTAAAAAAGAAAGAAAAAATGGTAGTAAAACAAGCCATTCAGAGAGGTCATGTCTGGCTAAGACTGCTAATTGCCTACCTTAACATCTATTCTCCCTCTTTTCTTTAGTAATGAAATTTTAACTTAAGACAACCTTGTATCTAAGCTAATAGTCAGGTGTGTCAGCTCTTCCTACAGCTATATATGTCTATGTGACTAAGATGTGCCTAATGAGAGATAAACGAAAGTCCTGTGTGGAACATCAAAGAAAGCTCCTTAAAAGAAATAAGGCACTCATTTTCCACCCTGTCTTGCTTCTTTCTTCCAGATTTCTATAGGACTTGATAAGGTGACCAGATTTTAACATTGGTAAAGCGGGACACCATTGACCGGTGGGGAGGGGGTTCTTGATTAAAAATTTGGTCTATCTCCGGCAGTTCCCTAGCTTGTCATGCATTCTTTCCAAAAATCGGGACTTTTTTTAAAAGCTGAGGGATGAGGGACAAACTGTTAAAAATCGGGACTGTCCTGCCAAAAGCAGGACGTCTGGTCACCCTACATGAAATAAACTTGAGAATTGAAGCCATTTATTAGGATAATGGCTTCTTGAAGATACTGTGGGGACATATTTCTATGGATTTTTCTGTAAACAAGAAATACATTTCTGCCATTTTTAAGCCATGTGACTCAAATCAAGTCCCAACTGATAAAAATAAGTACTAATATTATTGTAATGAGAAACTCCTACATTTAGGAAGTGGTTTAAGAAAAAAAAAATGCTTGTTAGACTGAAAAAGGTGGGACAGATGGGTATGGTGTACCAGAAACAAGAGAAATCACAGATTGAAGGAGCATGAGGACAATTATAACAGGTGTTTAAAAGAGGTCAAACAAGAGGAGGTTTGAATGCAGAACATTAAATTTAGAACTATGAAGTTCCTGTTGATTTAAGGAGAGTAGTTCAAAGAAAGTGGTAATCAAATGAAAACAAAGTTAAAGTGAACTTCCATGTGAATAAGCATCAGAGAAGAAGAATTAATATTAATTTCAGGAATAAAGGAAATAGAGCAAAAGGTTAAAGATAAGGTAAAATCGAAAATGTTTGGTGTCTTCTCACAACCAAACTATATCTCCAATTATTGTGAATCTAATATTGGCTATTGTTTGTTAAATTAGAAGTTAATTATTCTTTGCTAATAGACTCAAGCAAAACTTTCAAAATAAACAATAAATGGCCCTTCACATTCAGAGTCACTTTCATTTTGAGACCCTGTCCTTAACAGTGTGGTATTCTGGAAAATAAAATTCTTCCGACTCCCAACTCAAATTCTATGGAGGCATATTCTGTGAGTGTCAATAGGGTGGGCATAGAGATAACGCAGAACTTCAGTGTCTGAGCAATAAATGAAACTTCTTTTAATTCTGAAGCCCTTATCTGAGTATCCAAAGATTTGGAGCTGTGTGGCTTATTGTTAACTGCACATAAGGAAAGGCAGGAATACTGGGGTTTCGTGCATATGGCTCATTTGCAAACTCTCTGTTCACCTTCCCCCTGCTTCTCAGGTTCTGGTACCTAGTCCTAGCCCCCTTCTGTCCTTCCTTCCTGCCTATCTGCCTGCATGCTTCCCTCCTTTTCCCCTTCCTTCCATTCTTCCTTCCTTTCTTGATTTCTCCCTCCCTTCTTCCCTCTCTTTCCTGTTCCCTCCCTTCTTTCCTTCCAAGGAGAAAGTATGCAGTTACATTGGGATAGAAACAATGCAAGCGAAAGTAATGCACTGGGATCCCAATGTACTTGGGATATTTTAATACATTTTCAAGGGTAAATGGCAAGTAGTTCTCACTAGAAGAAAATATGAGTTAGACATTGGAAGCAGGAGACATGGCCACCAATATCAAAGATGCAACCTAGGTCAAAATAAATACTGACCCATGTAAATATGTTAAATTTATGAATATAGTATAGATCATATTTAATAAGATACTTCTAAAATATTGTACTTTAATAACAACTAATGTGTCACAGACTATACTTTATGATGGATGGAAAAATCAAGTGTAATGACTGCAATGGACATTATTTTTCAATGTGTAAATGCCATTTGTTTGGGGAATACTTGTAAATGTTTTTTAAAAATTAAATGCATTTTCCCAGGTATTCTTTTTAAAAGAAATCGTTTAGACTCCAGGGGAAAAGTTCAGTGTGCACTGTGGTCTTTATTGGGAAAGTTAAAGAATAGATTTTTCTATTTCTATTACCAAAAAAATGCATCTCCTGACTTTCTGGATTTGCTTGCCAACAGAAGAGATCAAAGTACTTTGTAAATTCATCTACAAAAGCCAGCCATTGTTCAACTTTGTGCTTTGCCACTTAAAATATTGGTTTAAAATCATTCCAACAGAGTGGACAAAATAATGTTTTTACTTCACAATGGCCCTATGACTTTGACAGGTGTGGGAGGAGAACTTCTCAAAACAACACCCTTAAAAACTGCAGAAAGGAGCTTTCATCTGACTCCCTCTTCCTGATGTCCTGAATGTCCCTTGGTGTATCCTTACCAAAATTTAAAAACACACAGAGTTATTTTAAAGATTAAAAAAAAAAAACTTGTATAACTTTATTTATTTTTAACACAAATATGTCTCGGTTACATTTAGCTACAGTACAGAGAATAATAAAATAGCACCTGGGAATTGTTTTAGGTGGCAAAGCATCTTGACTCTATTACCTTCCTCGTTTTTCCTCCACTTCACTAAACAAAGACGACAGAATGCTGGCACCTCCCCTCTTTCAGCCTATGGACCCACTGAGGGCCTGATTTTCATGCGCACAGCCTTGAGGGAATAATCTGCCCCTCGGAAGGGGACCCAGACCACGCCATTCTCAATTTCATAAGGACTGTTCCTAGGGTCATAGAAGCCCCCGGGGTAATAGAGCCCATTGAGATTGGCTGCCTGGCAGCTGTTGTACCACCAGCCTCCTCCATAGACTTCCGCGCAGTTATCTTCCCACTGGTCTGCGTCCCTGTCAAAGGTGCTGAACTGCATGCCAGCATGAGACGTGTACTCTGTCCCTTCCTCCACAGAACCCTCAAGCAGCGCGTCGCCAGCCGTGCCCTGGTAGGAGGAGACATGCAGGGTGTAGCCTTCTGCCTCAGAGCCTACCCTCAGATGATATTCTGCATAAACCTGGGTCCCAGCCCAGTCCTCTAATTCAACCCGAAGGACAGAGCCCCTCAGGGCTAGCAAGTGGAGGTTTTCATTGCCTAGCCAGAGTTCTCCTTCCCCCTTGTCATTCAGGCTGCCGAAACCTCTCTTGTAGTCTTGCCACGTCCGGTTAAAATTCAGTGATCCATCCGTTCTTTGCTGGATCAAAAGCCATCCTCCCAAACTGGTCTCTTGATCACAATAAACAGAAAAAATCTTACTGGATCCGGGTGGTTTGATATTGAAAATGCCACTTTGGGCACCTGAAGGATGTATGTGGAGGACATCATCACAGTCTAAAAAGAAAATTAAGCTAGTTGGAAGAAATGACTCTCATTTAACTTTACAAGATAAGTATGGCCTAGATTAAATGAAGGCAGATACTGGTTTCCTTCCTTCCTTCCTTCCTTCCTTCCTTCCTTCCTTCCATTGAAAAAGGATGCACTTACACTGAAATGAAACATATGCAAATGAGTGGCATTTATACCCACAAATTGCAAAGGAGATTTTCCTCAATGAATTAGGAATTTTACTTGCATGTACTGATTAAAGGCAAGTAAACAGTAAAGATATCTTAAGCATTTTTTAGTACTAATATAACTTATTATTAACCTGATCTCAATTTCAACTAAGATCCACTCTAAAAATATAATCAATAAATTGGGTAACAATTCCAACAACACACATTTTGAATGGTGAAAGAATTTGGTTAAACAAACTCAAAATCGAGTGTCAGAGGGATTCATTCATTCATTTAAAATGTATTTATTGAGTGATGAACCTCTGCACTGTTAGGCATTTGGGAATACAGAGATGAACAAGATAGACAAAGTCCCTGCCCCGTGGAACTTACAGTCTAGCATGAAAAACAAACAAAAACAAATAAACAAACAAACACCCCATAATTTTAATAAAGCATGATAGAAGGGCTCAGAAAGAAGTGCAAAGTGCTTTAAGAGCACATTGCAAGTGCAACGAGCTTAGTCTAGGGGGTCAGGGAAGGCTTCCCTAAAGGAGAAGTGCGGATACCTCTGGCAGAGCGAGTTCTACTACGGACTCTCTTGGTGGTACGAGCTCCTTTGACATCAACACGTGTCTCACTCCCGGCCTCATCGACCATTTTATAGCTCTCGCTTTCAAATGTGGAGTCTCCTCTGCTCAAAGTTGTGTCGTGACTTGAAGTTTTATCACTGGAAGGTACACCAAAGTGGTGAGAGCCAGTTCCCCCTTTGAACGTCGCTGAGAAGAAATCTGATAAGTCTCTTCCAGTTGTGTCTGTGTCGAAGAAAGCAGCTGCGTCAGGGTGCCTAATACGGAAATCATCTAGGCCACCCCTGCCAGACAAAGTATGGAAGGAGTCTAAATTGGGTATGTCACCACAGTCAGAACCATCTTCAGAGTTTACCACTTCTTTGGTCACTTCTTTGCGACCATCAGCATCCATAACAGTCTTAGTAATGGTTTTCGAACATGAATGACGCCTGGAGGTTGGGCTGTCAGAGGTGCCCCTCTCATCAGCAATCAGAAGCTCTTTACCTCCTTCAGAAGTTACCAGCTTATCTGTGTGGTACTCTTTCTTTGTCCCCAAACTTGTACTTCCTGAAACCTCTTCAAATGTGCCCCAGTCTGGGTTGGTAGGCCTGGAATGCTCGTGCCCAGAAATTCCATGGTTCCATGTGCTAGAACCACCATGTCTAGAGCTTCCAGGGTTCCGATTTCCAGTACTCCCAGGGCCAGGGTTCTTGGGGTTTTCAGGCACTGATCCCGTTCCATGAGATACAGAGTCTCCTCGGTCATCCCTGTCTAGTCCAGACCTCTCTATCACCATTTTCGTCTGCCGCATTTCCATTAGTGCCTTCCACTCTGGAGGGGCCTGCTGAAGTTGACTCTTGAAATCTGCGGGAACCAAGTCTGAAACTTGCTTCATTTTTAACACTGGTAAGTACTGCTTATCTCTAGGGGGAAGTAAATCTTTGGCAATGACCTGTTCAAGTTGCTTCTGTTGATCTTCATAGTCCTGTAGATCTATTGTACGTGCTACAGCCCTACTGCATGACCCTTGGCAAGATCGGGTCTTCATATCAATGTCCACCTAGAGAGGGAGAAAAATGAAGGAAAAAGGTAGACATAAATAAATAAATAAATAAATAAATAAATAAATAAAGTTTATTGAGTTCTTAGCAGTTAATTTATCTCTTGGAAACTGTTTTCGTGTCTTTGACTTGGAAACCTACCAACTAATAGTTTATTTTCCATTTATGTAGTGCCCTCAGTGGAAGAGATTTTGGTATTGTAAGGCTAGCCAGGAGAAGCAATAGGAACTATTTGGATTCATATTAGACTTAGAACAAATCAAGAGCAAGTTGCTATCTCATCTGAAAGGAAACACAAATGAAGTGATCTTCAGTGAGATTGAGGCTGAAGACTCAGAGGCATACCAAGGTCAGAGCTTTGAATAAGATAAGCAGGGATTGAGTACAGTATTTGCTTTTGAAATATACTATCTCTGTGCCCTGGGAAAATTTACTTAATATTGATGAGCTATTTTTCCATCTATAGAGTAGAGTAAATAATACCTACTTTGTATGTAGATAATGGATATGTAATATTATAGTTTGCTCTATATACAGTAGGCATTCAATGAATGACTATTGCCTTTCTTTGCTTCAAAAATGAGGACATCTGGGGACAGAACCACATACTTTCTTACCTCTAGTCGTTTCATATCTACCAGCTGAGACTTGACATTTTTCTGCAAAAGGTGGATAGTCTGGACTTGTTCTATAACTTTGCGCTTCAGGACCTCAATTTTGTTTCTCAGATCTTGTGATAATTGGTTATATGTATTATCATTGTCTGAAATAGAAAATATGGGTATTGAAGTAGCTGTTGAGTGATTTGCTTGTAATAGCCAGCAAAAAAAAAAAAAAAAAAGGAAAAGGAAACTTACTTATAAATATTCCTCATTTTATTTTGATAATAGTTTGCTCTATGGACATTTAATTTGTGAGTTCCAAATCTATTAAGCATTTGAATTTTAGTCAATGTTATGTCTTTCAATCCATGGATGTCAACTAAAATGTCCCCCTAGCAATTAATAATCTAAATAAATGCAGAAGACAAATTTTTTTTTTGAGTTTTAAAAGTGCAATTAGGAGACAAAATCATCAGTTTGATCGCATTTCTATTATTTTATCACTTATCATATTCTTAATCACAGGACTTGAATACGTTCTTAGATGTTTTAAATGGGGTTTTCTTCCTATCTATACTTGTGACATTGTTTCTAAGTTTTTTCTTGTTTGTTTGTTTTGTTTTGTTTCATTTTGTTTTTAGGTCAACAGGATTACCCAATTGCAAGTTACTGTTGCACCATTGACTTTAAATTAGTCAAGTTTACTGAAGATATAAGGGTTGTCAAAGCAAAGCTTTAGGAACTGAGACCTCACTAAAATGAAGCCCACACAGAGAGCAAACCCAGTGTTTTCTGGTTCCAATGCGACCTAGCCCTTGTTCTGTAAGAAAGCCATAACATGACTCTGTATTTTAAATTAACAACAGAAAAAAAATTAGCTTAGTGGAGTCTGTGGTTAGAACTCGCAGCTCCATCACACAACAAAGTTGAATCTTTAGTCAAATCCCTTGGCCTCTCAGTTTCTTCCTCTGTAAGATGGAAACAAAAAAATGTCTATTCAAAAGGTTGGGTCCATCTTATTTTCAATATGTACTCTTGAAAAAGATAATAATTTTAGTCTTCAATCCAAAATTCTGAATTACACTGTGATCTTAATTCCCTGCTGATATTTTTTTACAACATTAAAATAACAAAATTGCCTGCCCCTCTTTAAAAATTCAAAGATACCATAAAGGCATGTGCTTCTATACTAAGTACTTTGGAACAAAATTACAATTGCTATCAGGAGATATATTTATTTAGGAGTTTCATTGTTTTTGTTGTTGTTATGTGCTATAAAGTCAAAGCACCAAATGTAATACTTACGGTTAGTGTTGGCAAAATCCCCTCTCAAAAGTTCCATTATATTTCTGGTTGGTGAACTAGAGTCCTTATTGTTCTTCTGATAATCTAATAGTGAATTTTTGAGTTTATTTATTCTGCTTGTAAAATCGTGATTAACTTCATCAATCAACCCTTTCATCCTGCAGCCAGAAGGGCATTTTTCATTCTGAAAGTGAGGAGAAAAAAATTACAGTAAGGGTCTTATCTCTTGGCTCCAGTACAATTTTGAAGGTTTCCATGCAGCCCCCGGTTGGTCCCCTCTCCAATCTCTTCGGATCATCTATCGATTTAGAAGTAGCTTAAGAAGACTAATCAGTGATCATAGTGAAATTCTGGAAAGAGGGCCCAATCATGAATTAGGCCCAATGGTATTTTGAGATCATAATACTCAGGTTCCTAGTATCTATCTGCACATGCAACTAAAACCCAATCTTTTTATCCCACTAATGACTCAAAGGTTTGGAGGTAATTTGAATACTGCTCTCAGAACTAGGTTCTTTTTCATTTGTCTTCTTTAATTTGACATAAAAAGAGCTATCCAATTATTTTCAGTGGAAATGTTTTCTGTGACCTAATGGGTCAGCCTGCATGCACTTGTAGTCCCAACAAGGAACAATTCTTCCCTTCCCTATGCCCACGGCTCACCCAGTCTTCATCAGAGCAGAAGGGCCAGTCTTTTCCTCTGCAAGCAGATTGCTCTCTCTCTGCAACTCTGGGACCACGCACACCTCCTCCTTCAGCTATAAATTCACCTTGATCGGTCTTGGTCTTGGCAGTCTTTAAGATTCATTTGTACACACAGAAGAAAGCCACATTAGTCAGATAAGAAGGCACTAACATGCCTGTCAAACTCAAAGAAAAGGAGAGACTTCAATGAGCTTCAGGTTTCTTATCCTTTGAATGAAAATCCTAATACCCATTTTATGAAGTTGTGAGAATTAAAAGAGATAAAGTGCACACATTTCTTAACTGTATTTGACACTAAACAAGCATTTAATAAATGGTAGGCCTTTTAAAGTCTTCATTATAAAAGAAAAATTGTTTGAATCAACAAAATTATTTAAAATTTACCTTTTAATTTTTATTAATGTTGGAAGACAGAATGATAATTGAAACATTTAAGGAGTCCTTTCTCTTGTAATTCCTGTTTCAGCAGGAAAAAAACATCTACACTATCTTATCTTATAATGTCTACCTCTGCATAGTTTCTATGCTAACTGTATGGGTCCATAGATTGAGCAAGTATATACCAGGACACATATGTGGCCAGTTCAGACTCAGAAATGCAAAAATAATGCTTCATCACCCTCAACTTTTTGAACACATTATATTTAAGTATATTGTGATTTATTAGGTGAAATAATATAAAAATGTTCTTCCTACAAGATTTTATATCCTAGTAAGTCAATGTGGGCTTCGAGTTTTAGCTATTTTTATTTGTGCCACCAATGTATGAGGATTTCGCTATGACTGTTTAAATTTCAGAAAGTTTATTCTTATAATTAGATAACACTTGACATCTCATTAAAAAATAAATACCCAAACAATAAAACTAATTGAAGCAATCAAGAACCATTTATTCAAAAGAACAAGTACAGTTTTTTTGTCTAAGAAACAAAATTATAAATTTAAACACACTTTAAAATAAAATGGTCAACAATTAAAACAAGCAAAAATTCAATATTTATGCCAATAACAGGGAGAAATAACTGAAAATTATGCATTATTCAAAATATCACCTTATCAAATGACGTTAGTTTTAATTTCTATTAAAATTTTTCAGTTGTTATTTCATTATAAGGGAAAACAATTAAGTTAGTAATACTTTTTAGTTTTTTTCTGCTCTGGTATGAGACTTGTGAGTGGTGAAGGGAAAGAAATAAATTGAAATAATTCACAGCCTGGATATAACTGACTTTTGAAAACATATTTATCATGTTTTTGTAAAATCAAAGTGTTTCAAAAGCCTTACTGAATGAAGTTTCTCTTATTTCCTATAAATTTCTGGAGTCATACTTTAGGAATTATTGTAATATTTAGTAATTAGCTTTAAAGAATACAAAGTACTTCCAAAATTCTCTTCTGATTTTGCTATGTAATATGTTTACGAAAACAGCTAATTTTCATTGTATTTGTCTTAAAAGAAACACAAAAATAACATTTCAAAAAACTACATTAAACCACCGTTCTGCTTATTATGGACAAATAGCGAGAATTTTAAAAACTCTTATTGAGAATGTTTTGTTTTGTTAGCTAGCATTAACTATCTTGAACCTTAAAGCAACAAAGATGGCAATGATTTCTTCCCTCTAAAAAATGTTGTAAGACTGAGCTATAGATGTTAAAGTTTCCTTTGTCAATTTACACACTTTGGTCTGGGTAAGTCTCCCTCTTAGGGTCATATAACCCTGTGATCCTGAGATGTGAGGCCCATCTACAAATTTGCCTGCATGGCCCAGAGCTTCAAGAGCTAATAGTGTGTGAAGATATACATAAGGCTGACTCAGACCTATAAGCTCTTTGTGGAATAAACACCAGAGAAAAAGCAAGAAGAGAAAATAGAGGGGACCATACCCAAACGATGCCCGCCACACTCAGGACCAGGCAGCAGATCCTCACGGAAAACATTTTTTCTGAGGGTGGGGCTGTCTCATGGGGAGCCCTCCAGCTGCAAGAAAGGAAGATTGTCTCCACTCCCAGGTTCCATCCCCTTTAAATCTGCAGGACATTTGATTAATCATTATCTTTGTCCTGTTTAGATGATCAACATGCACTCCACATTGCTTGCTCCTTCTCCAAGGTTGGTGTCCCGGAAGTTCTTGCTCAATTCCCCCACACTTGTTTGCTTCCAATAAGCTGTTGCAAAGGAAGCAGCAGTTCTGGGCAGATCTCACATTCCAGGAATAAGGTGACTTTGGAAATCCAAATACTAAGGGAAACATAGGAGGACATACCTGGACTTGAGTACTTGAAGGAATATGAAGAGAGGCTGAGGCAGGTGTGCTGTGCAAAGCAAAGATCTGATAAATGAATTTGCACTTGATGTAAGAACTATGGTTGGATGATCTGTCTTTTAAAAAATGATTGTGTTGATAGGCTGCCCTAGAAGGCCCTGTAAAAGCTTACCTTGAACAAATTGTTTTTCTCTATCCAAAAATGGTTAAGATGGCAGCTCCTGGATCCAAACCCCTCAGGTTTATAAGCCCAGTTACACCATTTTCCAGTTCTGTGCTTTTGGACACATTGCGTTACCTCTTTATGCCTCAGGTTCCTCATTTTTTAAATGGGGATAATGAGAACAGGCCATATGTTTTTATGAAGAATAAATGAATTAATCCTTGTAAAGCCCCCAGAGTAATGATTGCCACATACTAAGTGCAGTAGTCAGTTGTTAACAAATATTGGAGAATATAAAGTGCCATGGAAAATACCACTTCTCTCTTGTTTCAATGCCTTTGAATACGCTAATTTATTTTCCCTTGCTATTCATCGTCATATCAGAATTTCCTTGGATGAGAATTGCTGTATTTAGCAAATAATAAAACCAGGATGCCCGCTTAAATTTGAATTTCAGATAAATAACAAGTACAGTTTAGTATAGGTATGGCCCATGCTATAATTCAGACACACTTATACCAAAATATTTTTTTCTTTATGTGAAATGCATATTTCACAGGGCATCCTGTAAGTTGTGTGGTCATTTTACTTTGTCTTTAATTCTGCTTCCTGTGTGAAGGCAATCCTAAATAATTACTGAGTATTTACTAAGTGCTGGGCACTTTGCTAGACATCTTGCATAGTATCTGATTTTATTTTTCCAAATAGGAAACATCTCTTGTTTTTCCATACTTCTTTAGACGACATACATTTGTGGCATTTAGCATTGTAGGAGTTTTATTCATCTCCTCCACTAGATCGTAAACTTGAGAACTGGCATAGTTTATTGGTCTATTTTCCTTCATTCTAATGAGAAGGATGTTTCTTTAATTTATCCTTTTGAAATTAATAGAATGTTTCATAAACTATACATATTTAGATGCATTGATTCACACATTTGCTATGCTGTCACAACTGGCAGTAATTGTTTTTATTTGTATGGTATATAATGAGTAGAAAAAGACTAGATATTCTATAGCTCTAATTATGTTTCAGTTTTAAATAGTATCTACACATCAGAATTTACACATGATATGTAAAATATATAGCCAGTCATCTAAATATTTACCATTGTGTAAACATAACTTAAAAATACAAACAAAACCAAACAACTTTTTTTTGAATGGGTATTTGTCCTTTCCTGTGATACATTCTAGAGAAGTAGAGGAACATCCTTTTCTTTACCAATTGATTTTAAATTTATTGAATTCTGAGAACAGGTTACTTCCTTGTCCATTTGTTTAAATGTAACAACCATTTATAGTATGTCTACTATTTGTCAGTTCTGAATGCTATATTCTTGAAGTAGAAAGGCAAATAATGTAAATCTTGCACTTTCAGCTTGCTTACAGTTTGTGAGCAAATCAAATACATATGCAGCTAAGAAGTTAAACCACTGATCTATAACATCACTGATTTTATAGATCAAAATGATGAATATCTGCATTTTCATATGCTTTAACCTAATACAAAGCAATGGAAGAAGTTGCGGGGTGTATACAAAGAACTCAGCAGAAAGTAATATAACATTTCTGCATTGCTTTGTTATTTTTTGTGTAAAATGTTTCTTAAGATATCAGATTTAATTCAGACCTACAAATGCAAGATGCTTCTGACCAATACTCATGGAGTCTTTCAGCACAAAAATCTCTATGAATCTGGTCATTTATTGTCCTAATAACAAGAAGATAAAGGTACTTGAACAGGAAATATTTTGTTAAAACAGTATTAAATGCACAAAAGTACTAAAATTAATTTCTAAATTTTGAAATGCTCGGATTATAAAAATGTAGGAGATTCTGGCATTTATCATACTTTTTTAGGGCCTTTGCCTCAGGTTTTTACAAGAGCCACTGACCTCTACAGGATTAACTGGAAAACATTGGCAAAGCTACTTAGCTTTGTCTATCTTATGTTCTCTACTTGTCTGCTGCATTTCAAGGGTGTTGTAAAAGTGTGTTATTAACCAAGCTGCTTACTGTGATAGGTGAATTTGTTGTTATGGTGATCCATACAAGAGTAACTAAGGAGACTTAGTTCAGAACTCATCCATACCCTGATTCCAGATGGTTTTCCTGGAAGTTATAGCTGAAGAGAAAAAATGAGAATTTTCTAAAATTGACACAAATGATTTGGAACTGCACATGTGGAAGTGAGGATGGGAAAAAACAAAAACAAAAAGCCTTTTTTAAAGTCTTACATGACTCTGTCACACAGCATTTCTTCTTAATCTCATTCTTCAGGGAAGAAATTTACTTTGTTGCTTATAAATGAACTGTTCCCAGATTAATAGCTAGGTAGTGGAATAATTTTTTGTGTTTTGGAATAAAAAATCTATAATGTTTTAATGATATAATTATTTGTTGTCTCTACTCATCATTTTCAGTCTCTTACTTAAGTACTTTTAATCAAGTTTCCATTAATTATGTGTGTGTGTGTGTGTGTGTGATATGCATATGCATAAAAGAAAATGAGAGATAGATGGGTAGATAAGATAGATGATAGAGATAGATAGATAGATAGATAGATAGATAAATAGATAGATGTAAAAGTGAGGTTCCTGAGTTTTTCACATCGCTTTATTTCTTTTCCTGCTTTATTTTATTTTTACTTTTTTTTAATTAAAGATTTTTTTTAAGATTTATTAATTTTTTTTTTGACAGAGAGAGAGAGAGATACAGAGACAGAGACAGAGAGAAGGGGGAGGGCCCAGAACAGTCTCCATAGTTGCACATCATTGGTTTTTCCACATAGTTTCATTCCACAGGTGGGCGGGGCTGCACAGGGCAGGAACTGAGCCGGGGTCTCACCCCAGTGAGAACCGAACTGGGGGCACTCCCCAGTTCAGCATATGGGTCTGCTTGGGCCTGGGCCAGATTCGATCCTCTGTTCCCAAGGATGCAAAGTGAGCGCTTAATCCACTGAGCCATCCTGGCTTCCCCCTTTTCCTGCTTTATTGATTAAATAATTCAATTTTTAAGATAAATTAATTTTACTTATAATGTGTTTATTAAATTTTACTAATTTATCAATTTTTGCATTAAATGTGTATTAAAGTGTAAATGCAATTTTTGAAAAGTAAAACCATTATATAGATATATAATCAATAGATGTGTTAATGTCAACAACATGGATTCATTCCAAAATCACACACCTTGAATCCATTAAATCTGGCAAACTTCTCTGCTGATTTCACTGTGGTTTTTGTACTAAGGGTTAGCAAACAGATCTATCAGTTGGTACCAATGTATTGAGAGCTGAGAAAGCAGCATCTATAAGGTACTTCGGCTTTCCACAGTAGGAATTATATAAAAGGTATGGGGTAATTTATTACCATGATCCACTAATTCTCTGTGATTTTTAGTGGAACCAATTTTTTTTTTTTTAAAGATTTTATTGATTTTTGACAGAGAGAAACAGAGACAGAGAGAGACAGAGAGAAGGGGGAGGGCCCAGAGCAGTCTCCATAGTTAACGTTAGTTTTCCATATAGTTTCACTCCACAGGTGGGCACGGGGCTGTGCAGGGCAGGAACTGGGCCGGGAGCCTCCTACATAGGCCCCGGCAAGAATTGAACTGGGGGCACACCCCAGTTCAGCATGTGGGCCCACATAGGCTGGGGCCGCAATTCGATCCTTGGTCCCCAGGGCTTCAAAGCGAGTGCTTAACCCGCTGAGCCATCCCAGCTTCCCTGGAACCAATTTTTTAATGGGCTGTTTCATAGTAAAATCAAGAAGACACTTGGGTAAAACTAACAGAAGGCATTTGGGTAAACTTCTGCTTTGGTAAAATTCAACAAAAAATTATTGAGAAAAACAGTGGAGAAACCAAAATTGAGAAACATTTTACAAAATGCTCATCTCAATTTCATTGGGAAGTATTTAAAGTGACAAACATAAATTCAGGACCATGATATTTAACCAGGTCTGCAACTGGGTCAAAAATGTGTTTTCCAAATGAAAATCCAGTATTCTTGATCCTCACTCCCATTTTATAGGTCCTCACCCAGGTTTTCGTCTGCTGGTAACTTAAAAAACATGAAGTGATCAGAGGTAGATGGTAACCCTCCCACTGACCAGTAATATCAGAATATACTCTAAACATTCAAGATCATGCAAAACAAGGAAAGACTGAGAAACTGTTGCCAAAGCTCACTAAGGGGAGGTGACAACTAGATGTAATGTATCCGGGATGGGATCCTGCAACAGAAACTGGTGACATCTGAACAAAGTATGACAGTTAGAAAACAGTGACTCCTAGAATTGATGTCTTAAGTTTTGACAAATGAATCATGGTAATGTAACATGCTAACATTAGAGAAAACTGGGTGACAGATATAAGAAACTCTCTGCAGTATGTTTAAAACATATTTGTAAATAAGGAAAATATGACAAAGTAAAAAGGTAATTTAAAAAATAAGTAAAAAAAAAGAAGTTAAGTTCTTCAAATTATATTTCCAAGCTTAACCGACATTGGATTCAAATCCCATACCAATCTTAACAGCAAAACACAATTCAATTTTGTTTCTGTTTTGTTTTTGTCTTTGGAGCAATTTCGTTTTGTGACCTCATTTGACCCTTACCACAGCTTTGTGAAGTAAGGGGAGCAATTAGGAAGAAAAACCTTTCCAGTCCAAGGTCTCTTAATTATTGTACTTTATTTATTTATTTATTTAAAGTAACACTTTAACTATTTGTCCCTGAGGATTTGGAAGAGGCTTCTGCCTTCACACAATGGAATCTGCCCTACTCTGTTTATTTAAGGAGAGTCAACATGCAGGTTTATCCATGGAAGATTCGTCTACCTCAGATCACTTCATGTGTTTGAAGTCACCAGCAGACGAAAAACCTAGGCGAGGACCTGGGAAATAGGAGTGAGGGCCAAGAATACTGGATTTTTATTTGGGAAACACATTTTTTACTCAGTTGCAGAGCTGATTAAATGTCATGGTCCTGAATTTATCTGTTTATAACTTCAAATATTTCCCCATGGAATCGAGATGTGCAAGCGCTTGAAATTATGCCAGCCAGACCTCCCAAAAGGCTTTGAGGCCTCATATAGCAGAGTGTTCTACAGGCCAATTGTCAAACCTATTATTAATGTTCCTAATGGACCCCGGCCACAGGACCATTTGGGCCAAAGCTCATGTTTATGAGGCCAAGAACGGTCTATCTTTAGTTTGTTCATTCCCCTTCTTAAAGGAAAAATACTAATGGTTATATAGATTATTATTGGAGACTGATTATGATTCTATACTCTACTACCAGGTCAGTTAATTCTCTGGTAATTCCCCTGTCCCAAAATAATTTGTGGAATCTCTCTCTCTCAAGAATTAATATCATCAAAATTATGTTCTCTGACTAGAATGCAATAAATTTAGATATTAAGAAAAACCAGACTTTTAAAAATCACAAGCTTTGGAACCAAATGATATTTATTTTATAACCCAGGGGTTCTAAAGGAAATCAAGAAAAATTATAAACTACTCAGACTGTGAATAGTGCTGAGTGAAAAAAGTAGTAAGCACAATGAAGATTTTAGACATGCTTCTCAGAGTAGCTGTGGTCAAGGAGTAGTTTTATTACATTTCTAACCAATCACAGACCAATTAGATTACAAAATGAAATTAAAATCATTACTAGAAAAATAAAATTTGTAACACAAATGACATACAAAATATAAGCCCTAAATTTTATTATTAGATTCCAAAGACAGCAAATATAATTTAGGAAAAATGTTTCTACATGATTATTTTCCATTTTTTTCATTTATTTTAATGCAGACCAGTAACAAATTTGGGGATCAGTATTCTGAGTAACATTGACTTATTGCACAATGCCAGTTATATAATTTAAAAATACATGCTCAGAAGAATTTATAATTCTTATAAGAATTTATAAGAATGCATACAAATAAAGCAGCACACAATGAATCTCTTGGAGTGACTATTATGCAGACAAAGAGGAGAAAAGGAAGTTTAAATGAAAAGTAATTAATAAATCAGAAGAATGACTGAGCACAAAGGAATGAGAATGGTGTAGTAGGAGCAAGACTAACTCAACTTTGACCTCTGAGAGAGTAATACACACACACATACAAACACACCAAACATATAAAACAGTCTTTTTCACACTCTTAGTCGCTGTTTCATTAATTTTTAAAGATTTATTTTATTGTGTTTGAGAGAAGGTAAAAGAGACAGAGAGAAGAGGGGAGGGCCAGAGCAGTCACCACAGCCACACCTCATTAGTTTTTTTGATATAGTTTCATTCCACACAGGTGAATTTGGGGCCACAAAGGGTGGAACCGAACCAAGGGCCTTTCTCACAGGAAGAGAGAACCTTCACCATCATCCTGGTGGTTACCATAGGCCGGGACTGGATCCCTGGACTTTGAGATTGAAAGGCCAGCACTCAACCTGTTGAGCTATCCCAGCATCCCCACTAATTCTTTATTTTCCATCTACATTAACTTATTAATTCATCATTATTAACTGTTTTTTCCTCTCCTTTTTCGAGCTACATCAAACTAATAAGAATCATCAGGTAAAATGTATTTTCTCCAGGATTAAATTTGTACTGTTTTTCACTTTTGATCTGAATAAACCAAAGTTACCTACTATAAATAAATACCTTGTCTAATTTACACTGGTTAGTCAGAGTCAAAGAATTCTAGATCTCATAAAGATCTCAAACATGTTGTTCATCCTTATGTTTCTTCATTTCCTACTCACTTTCAATCCAACCATGAATCTGAAACATAGTCTTTAAAGTATAACTACTAAACATAAGGAACATTGATAAAAAGCTGTAATACTTCAGAGTTATATTTTCAAATTTTGATATTTGTACCATAAATGATTACTTTCATTTACCAATTAAAGAATTCTGCCCCATACTGAAATTAGATCTTGCTTAGAAAAGGGATTTTATGTTTCATCAGTTTCAAAGGAGGAATAAAATACCCCTTTTAACAAGAAAAAATAACGATGTAGGGATTTGAGGAGTCCAACTGGGTCTTCAGGCATTTTCCTCATGTCCCCAGAGAAGACTTCTTTCTGCTGGCCGTAGCTCCGTGCCAGTGCTCTTCTCTTTGGAAGCTACCTTCTGTAGGCTCCTCAGTGTGTAGGACCATGTACTTTGCTTTGTATTTAGCCTCCCAATTGTGCAGTGACCTGAGGTTTTTTTATGCCCAGGAAAGAAAGTAAAGGGAAATGTTGAGTAATAATTACCTGTGATTTGTGCTGTGAAGAAATCTAATCTGTCTATGAGGCCCCACCCACACTCTTTGTATTACTTAAAAGATTTTTAAAAGTTGATTTAACGAGATAATCCACTCAATTTCATTTTTATTTGTGGAGACATGATACAATTGAGTCTGAAAGTACATCTCATGCTGTAGTTCTTAAACTGTAGTCCTTCAATGTTTACCACTGAATGTTAACTAAACAAGTAGAATTTTGAAGTTAATGTCTTTCTTTACCTCATGGGTTTTAAAATGAATTAAACGTGACTTTATGACCAACATTAAATTAGTCAAACATATGGAGGGGTACAAAGAGGAAGCCCCTCCCTACCAATCAGTGCTGGGTGACCCAACATGCACACCAAATAAGTACTCAGAACACCCACAAAAACAAAGTTCTAAATGTTTTTGAAAGAATAATTGATATTTGAGAAGGACCATTCAACAAGTGACAATGGAAATAAAAACACAAAAACTTTTGGACTTCTTTATATTTATTTTGTGTTTAGTATTTTTATTAAATTTTACATTACAGATTGGTTGTGGGAGTATATATATATGTGTGTGTGTGTGTGTGTGTATATACATACACACATGTCAAGATTGTATTTCATTCAAAATGTATATTATTTATACTTTTAAAGATTTATTTTTATTGTCTTTTTGACAGAGAGAGAGAGAGACAGAGAGAGACAGAGAGAAGGGGGAGGGCCCAGAGCAGTCTCCATAATTGACAGCATCAGTTTTCCATATGGTTTCACTCCACAGGTGGGCACAGGGCTGCACAGGGCAGGAAATGGGTTGGGAGCCTCTCGCATAGGCCTGGGCAAGAACCAAACAGGGGGCTACACCCCAGTTCGGCATGTGGGTCCGCCTGGGCCGGAGCCGGGACTTGATCCTCTGTCTCCGGGGCTGCAAAGCGAGCACTTAACCCACTGAGCCATCCCAGCTTCCCCGGCGTATATACTTTTTATATTATTATTGTAGAATTGTTTAATCTCAAAATTTCATTTATTACTTTGGAAATGTTTCCATGTTCATACTGAAATATAATGCTGATTATGTAATCATTGCTTCCTGTTCCATTGTACTAACAAACCACTTTGTTGATCCATTCTTCAACTGCTAAATAACTCCTAAATTTCTCACTGTCGTTAAACATATGGCTATAGCATTTACATTTCTGCGCATAGTTATTTTCTTTTTCAAAAATAGTTTTTGGGGGGATAATTCCCTGGAGTGATATTGTTTCATCAAAACTTAATGTTTATAGAACTCTTCCTATCTATGACCAATTTGGTCACCTAAAGGACTTTATGTATTCACAAAGGGTAGATTGCGTGCATCCTGAGTTTAAAAACAGTTTGGAGCATGATGAGGTGGGAACAGGTGAGGTTGGAGGCACCACTGAGGACAGGATGAAGGTGACAGCCAGTATCCTGACTAGAGATGTTGTACATCCCAACTAAAATGTGGCACTGTGTACAGAAAAGGAAATGTATATAATGAACATTTAGGAGATAGATTTGACAGACTTGATGAAATGGGGAGGGAGGAATAAGGAAGACTGGAGGATGAGTTACTGGTTTGTTTGTTTTTTTGTTGTGGGGGTGGGTTTTTTGTGTGGTTTTTTTTTTGTTTGTTTGATTGTTTGTTTTTGGAATTTGAGAACTGGACAGACTAGAACAAGTTTTGGAGAGAAGAGGACACTATGATATGCCACATCTCCAATCTGCAGCCCAGTGGCTAGTACAAAGAAGGCATTCAATAAATGCTTGATACATACATGAATGAATGAGAGCTGGAAACAATCAATGTTTCTAGTTCCCAAAGCTCACACAAGTACTTGTTTATATTTAGATGTTGATTTACTGTTTTCATCTCAATATGATATTTTCAAATCAGGACTCATGAGAAAAAGGAAATGTGAGAATTAAGAAAGAAATTGTGAAAAAAAAGAGAATCCAAAGCCAGACCTCAGGATTATAGAACAACCTAATCCCCCCTCATAGATTTGGTCAATTATACTGTCAATCTTATGCCAATTTATACAGACTTAGCTATTCCTTATGGAAAGTTGGTGCCCCCTGATCTAAAACCTCATTATCCTGGGATTCAGAATGAAGTAATAGCTTTGTTTGGCTTGCCTTGTTGTTTATCAGGAGGGATTGAGCGACTGCTTCCTAAAGCTCTCTGCTCATCTGAAAGTTGCTGTCCTTTCAGAGGCCCAAATCTGGCCACAGGAGTCTGGAGTCAAAAAGTTCTGCTGGGACAGTCCCCGAATAGCCTATTCTCCAGTTAAGGTACTATGAACCTTAGTTATGTGATTGTGACTTGTGTTTATGTTTTTACATCAAATTTTGTCACTTTGGGTTATTGTATTTTCCTGTGCTTGTCTTATACCCCCTGGCAAAATCCATGATTTCTGCTTCTGCACTACTCCCCTAGAGGCAGGTATAACATTTAGCATAAATAAAGTGAGAACTCAGCAACTACTGATGATAACCCAATTGTAATTAGTAACTTGAAGGAAAGTGGTGGTTTTTAATGGCCAATGAAAATATACCATGTATCTAGTTTTAGGAAAGAAAATGTTTATTGAAATGGCATGTAGATAAATTATCACCAGCATAAAACTGTTAGTGGAGTTTTCAACATGGGTTCTTTTTTCTCTTAAAACGAAGTGAGGCTTTACAAGTCCATTGTCTCAAATGAAAAATATTATATTTCTCTGTTCAGATAAAGTCCTTTAAAAAAAGTAAATCACTTTGAAATTGTCTTTTAGATGTCTCCAGCCTATGATCAAAATAAAAAATATATTAAAAAGATATAATTATTTAAAAATAATTAAATATGAATGATTTAGGGGAAATACACATGAAATATACTATTTTGCTAGTATACACTTAAAAATTTAAGAAATAATTTTTACAACTCACCAAGACAAAATGACATGTGATAATTAAAATGTAAAAAGTATGGCAATTGTTTCAGATATAGCTAGGAAATATACTGAAATGTTATCTTAACAAGTAAAAAAATTTTAAATAACTGAGTTCAGTAATTTGGGAATATAGTCCAAGGTAAGTTTTAATTTTCATTTAAGGCTAAATGTCCTTAACAAAAGACAAAATTTAAAAATATGACAAGGGAAAATGAGAATTAACTTTCAGAGAAGTTTCTGAAACATTGAAGGTTAATAGGAATGAACAGTTCATTCTCAGGGTAAAATGATTTATTTATATTCTATTTCAACATGATGTTCTGGTCTGACCTGTTTGGATCCCCCAAGGTGGTGCTGCTGCCCGCTGCCAATGGCAAATCTGTTGAATGGGATTATCTTCATGGTGGTTTTCTTCATGGAATACCAACGGGATTTCCAAGTGGCCCAAATAATGCCATTATCATAACCACTAGGAGTAGATGCTTTTGAGTAAGTGCCACCTAAGACAAATTGTAGATGTACATATTATTGCTCTTGGATTTCCTTACCTCATAATATCTACAAGGAACTGTCCATGATGAAATCTATTGTCACATCTGATTTATAGAGTGATCAACTGAAAACATTCCTACAGATTCCTAAACTCTCAATTTACCATTAAAATAAATTTATTATTACATAACTCATCACACCTCTGTTGTACATCCTGGTCACATCCATACTTTAGATATAGTCACTACTTACAGTTTTCCTAACTGGTTTCTCTCCCTAAGCTTAGCCATCCTGGATCCAGCTATTATGAACTGTCTTTCTGCAAGCAGGTTAGAATGTCAGGAGTCACAGTGCCTGATCAGATGGTCTCAGGTCATTTGAACACACAATTTTACTGGAAAGTATGAGGGACTTTAGAAAGTGATCTGGAATACTATTTCATATCTCCATTACAAAATGGAGATCCAGTTGATTTGCCTTCTCCTTGTCGCTAGCCACCAGATCTCGTGAAATTTTGTAAGTGATCGCCTGAGTCCAATACTGGTGTGTACTGAAGGCTATCAACATGGCTGCTTTGGGTCATATGGATTAAGCATCTTCCCTGAGAATTTCTTTTAATTATATAATTTGTAGGTGCACAGACAAATTGGGTTTCTTTTTAAAACGTTGTGAGAACCAAAAGGTATATTTAAATCATCTTTAAGAGGGTTTTAAGACATTTATTGGCAAAGACAGTGCCATGAGGAGGTAAGATTGATCATTCTTTGAACATTAGTAGGGCTTCTCCACATGTGAGTATTGGCTAGTGACCTTCATTTGTCAGCAAGTAAAACCAGTGTTCAGAACTACTCCAACCTTAGAGCAAAATATAGCTTGCTCTTCTTCATCCTAAAGTAAGTATCTACACTCTTCAGGCTGGACTCCTCTCCTCTCAACCTTTCATGGGCCCCTGCCCTTACCAATAATTCCCTGCTCTTTACTCCAGACACCTGCTCGTTGCTCACTGGTTATAGCTGATACATCATTCATGGGATGCTGAACCAGGCTAATGTGTTAACAAGCACAAATATGGCAATGTTAGTCCATCCAGATCATACACATGGTAAGTTGAGGGGATACCATAACCCAGTGTCAACCCTGATAGTGGTAATTTCAGGTGCAATAACAAACCACTGGATATTTTGGAGCAGGTGGATTTCTAGTAGAGGGATCAATTTGAGGTACAAGCATAGTATTTAAACTAATTCTGATTTAAAATCAAGAACTACATAATAAGCCATCTAACATCTTTATTAATTGTTTCTCTCCTTATATCTATGTATATCTTTTATAAAAGTACAGACTACACACTAATTTATATATCAAAGGAGGAAAACCATACCTTGGTAATAAAATCCATTGAGGTGGCCAGCGTGACACTTGTTCATCCACCAACCAGATCCGTCCTGTTCAGCACAGTTGCCTTCAAACTTATCATTGTCATTGTCCCAGGTACTGAACTGCATGCCATTGTGGGACGTGAAAAACTTGTCACTAGGATCATCTCCAAAATCATAACCATCAAAGGCATCTCCTGCATCTCCACTGATGAAGTAGGCATATGTCAGGCGGTATTTGTCGTTTTCAGATCCCACCTTGAACATGGCGTAGTCTGCAGTACTTTAGAGAAAGAAATAGAGACGTCCTATCTTGAGCCTCCAAGAGTGATCTCTGAAGTTCCCTCTTCCAAAGGACAAGTGTTCAGAATTTCTAACTTTGCTTCTGAAGTGTAAAATGTGCTCATTGAGTAAAGTTTTCTACCAATTTGGTAAGAGGCAGGGCCTGTATGACCCTGCTCAGAGCTCATCAGCACCACCCAGGGTATGTCTAGAAGTCTTCAGGGCAACACAGAAAACTAAACACTGCAGCCATTTTAATGCTTTTTTTTTTGCCTCTAGATCCCTAATGTCAAGTCCAGATGCGTGTCTGAATCTAATTTTATATTTTCCACTGTTATTTAAGTGCTTAGCATGGCACACACAGTTATAGGAAACCACAGTAACTAGCCGACAGGAAGTGAGCATTAATTAATGCATCAAATTTGAAGGAGCTACAGCCTCTTTAGCCACTCATATCATCTGAAGAGTGAGGTCCTAAAAGGGTTTTGCTTTCCCAAGACAGTGTGGCTGTGACAAAAAGGAAGGCTTCCTAGAGTGTCACATTGAAGAAGTAATACCTGTGTGTCCCACAAAACATGTGCTATAGGACCAGAGAGAGAGATTCTCCCCTGGAGAGAAATTGTGACTGAGGATCAGAACTCTATGGAGTGTATGGAATAATGGGCCTTCATGCCTGAACAGAAATTTCCAGAAAATACTTAGTTTCTTTGGGAAACTGGAGATGTTCTCACAGGAACAAATCTACTGACTATAGTACTTCCTGTGTAAAAATAAGAAAATAAAAAAGGAAACTATGTGTTTGGACACAGAATATATTTAATTATTTCACAGATGTAACAAGAGGGTTGGGTTGGTTTCTGATTTTTAATTAGGTATACGATGCTCACAACCCCTAGATAGCTCTGAGCACAGATGAGGCTCTACCTTACCAAAGGAGGTAGCTGATTTAATTTTAGGGTAGCTCGTGGATTTGACTGAATGAATGGTCAGTTAAGCTCCAGGAAAGCTAAAGTGGCTGGATTCACTTTTCAACCAGGATAGTCATGAAGAGGACGGACTATAGGGTCAATCTACCTGAGTTCAAATCCACCGTTTACCATTTATCAGCAATGTGACCTTGGGAAAATAATTCTGTAAAATGGGATTAGTTACAGTACCTGCCTCATGAAAGCATTATTAGGATTAGACTACATTATAATTTCATGCTCAATTTCTGGTAAACTTTAAATGCTCAGTAAGTATTAGCTATTATTCTGTATGGTTCCAAGGTAAATAGATTGAAAATTGAACCAAAACTTTCAGATCTAGCCTGGATAGGCCCTACCTCTTTGGACTGCTCAAGAACCAAACTTGACCTCTGGGGAAAATAGCTGGATGTGCTCTTTGCAATTGTCAGGCTGTTTTGCTGGGGGTCTGTTGATAGTTGGAAAGTGCAGGTTCTAGACAACAAAGAATTAGAAACCTTTTCTAAACAATACCTGGTTCTGCCGCTCCAGTCTTCTAACTGCACTCTTAATACGTATGGGATGGTAGACTGTGTGCTTATCAAATGAATCTTCTCATTGCCCAGCCAGAATTCTGTGGTGCCAGTAGGAGACAGATATCCAAACCCTTCTTTGTACTGAATCCAATTTTTCTTGAAATCCACACTGCCATCAAGCCTCTTAATCACACAATTGCATGGGCAAAAGGAGAGAACAGATTAGCATTGCACATAAAGAAAGTGCTAGGAATATTTGTTGAAATTATAGAAGGTACAATTGTATCATTTACTAACTAAATGACTTTGGTCAAGCTGCCTCAGTTTCCTCATTTGTCAAACAGAAATAATGATGCTTTCTTCATAGGAATTACATGACAGTTCATAAGAGAAATATGTAAAAGAGTGCCTGGTACATGGTAAAGTATAAATTAGTGGAAATTTTTAAAAGACACCTAGGGGACTTTACAACTCCAGCTTGGTATTGCTGATTCTTCTACGGATGGTGGAAAGGTCCACCAGCCAGGCTTCCATCGCCCACTCCCTCTGAGCGCCCCCTGCAGGATCAGGTGTGACAGTGGTCAAAGGTAAACAGAAAAGTATTGCATAGGCTGCCAGGGGCTGGCAGAGAACACAGAGGGTATTTGTCTGGGAACAGCCCAACTGCATCTCAGGGGATTTCATCTTATTTGTAATGGGCAACTGTAGGTTTTGATCTACCTGATGAAAGAGGTCCCTTCCGGTTTTTTGTCACTGTGATTACGTGCTATCATGAATTTACAACAGCAGAGTCAGTGCAGCATGGAGTCACAGCACAGACTCTGAAAGCAGACTCCCTGGGTTCAAATCCTGACTTTGCTACTTACTAGTTATGTGATTTGGGCAAGTTATTTCACCTCTTAGGCCTAAGTTTCCTCCTCTGTGAATATAGGTAATGATTGTACCTACCTCACAGGGAAAATGTGGGAATTAACTGGGTTAATGTTCAGAAGGTGCTTAGAAAAGTATTCAGCATAGAGAAGGTGTTTACTTGGGTGTTTATTGAATACACACAGTGAGGGAAAACATACCATCTGAAGCACAGTCCATCCGCTTCCAGCTTCGTCTATCTCACAGTACACTAAGAACTGCTGCTTGGCTTTCAAAGGCTTGATAAAGTAAAGCCCACTTGCCCTGGCTCCCTTATTGGCAATGTCTTGACAATCTGAAGAAGAAGAAATTTTTGCTTTGGCTCGAAATCCAGGAAAGACCACTACAGCCTTAAAAATGAGCTTTTAACATATTGCAAACTATTCATTTTCCAAGAAGCATTTTCTTACTTCTCACAACAGCATTGCTTTCAAACTATTTTTAGCTACTCAAGAAATGTCTAAGGACTTGGACACTTTAGATTTAATGTCTAGATAGTTTCAAAATTATTGCTATATATTCCAATTCATAAGATCTGTTTTACTTTATATATTAGCTTTGATGAACATGATCCCGATAGCAACGTTTCACTTACCTTTTCCAGTTGCATCATGTATTTGTACCGTGTCTTTGCAAGGTTCCTGACACTGCGCTTCAAGCTGGGCTACCTTCTTTTTCAGGTTAACAATCTTTTGATTGTTTGAATTATATATGTCCTGCAAATATCTACAAACAGAAGAATAAGATAACAGAGCATTCCTTTTAAAGGTATAATTTTATATTTTAGCTTAAAAATACTACCTTATCCTCTTGAGAATTACTGCCTGTTAAGTTACTCCATTCTCAGAAAAATTGTAAAATTATGTTATTAAATTGAGGAGAATTAAAATTCTAAGCTTTCTGGAAGAGAAGATAACAAGATCCCTGTCAATAAAAACAAATGTCATTGCCATTAAATAAGGCTCATTCTGATTTCTATTATCTGAGTCTAGGGCAGCAGATAACAACCCAAGTGGGTGAAGGGCCTGGTTAATAGGAAGATTACCTAATTATTCTTCGGGCTGGATATTCTTAGGGAAAGAAAGACTCTGTTCAGAAATTCACCTGTTTTGAAGCATTATTCCTTTTTATTTGTGGATCAACTGAGGATCTATTTAAGGATGTCAGTCTATAACTTACATGAGGAAAGTATTGGGGACATTATCTGACATAAAATAAAACAACAGAGACACTTTCTCTACCTTTTTAATGTTTCTGTTTACATAGCTTAAAAAATGGGAAGCTGGGGGAAGTAAAAACCCCTGCTTTTTCACAGGGTTCCTTGTATATATTTAGAAATGACAGAAAACCATGTGTGCAGACTGTTGTGTCTTTCTTTGAAGTAAAGAAGAATACACAAACTATTTGACCATTCTTTTTTTCTACTGTGATATGGAAGATATCTGCACAATAGTCTCTTTCAGTTTCAACAATGGGCAATAATAATGCAACTTATAATGCTAATAATAATCACAACAATAATAGCCGTAGCCTTTTGATGCCCCCAAAAGGAGAAATGTCCCCTGGGCCACTTCTTTCTAGGCACCATCCACCATTTATTGTCATTTCTTACACTACTTTGAAAACAATTTAGAGAAAAAAAAAAATGAGGAAGGAACTAAAACTGTATCTGAGACCCTGGAAAGTTTGTGAGTCGCTGGGAAGTTATTAACAGAGACATTTTACTTTCAAGTGAAGGAAAGGGAATACATAGTTGCAAGTTCATTGTGCCATGATCAACACAGCTTTATAAAATATTTGTTAGTCTCTTAAAACACATTTATTTTCTCTCTACCTTCAACATAGTTTACTCTTGTAGCCAAGACCCTTCTTATGGCTCTGTTCACTAATGCCTCACCACCAATTTGTTGACAGTCTTTTCATAAAGAGAAATTTATTTTCAGTGCTCGAATTCCCATTTGAATTTATATTGTAAGACAAATGGGGTGGGGAGCACATTTCTATAAATATGGTTATAACAGCATTTGAAGACATTAGAACACTTTTCTCCCACATGATAATTAAAAAGCAATTATAACACAATACAATTCATATTGCACTAAAAAACCCAACTTCCAGTGTGATCTAGAAGGTCAGACAGAATGAGAATTGGATATTATAAGTGGGTGAAAAATTACTTCCACTGAAGTTTGGAATATTAAATAAAAATTAAATCACTCTTGGAGAGCAAGTTAAAACAAAAATGCTTACCGAATATTTGTTTCATGTGATATAATCATTCCTTCGTATTTCATAATCTCTTGCATCATTTTTTTGGAATTCAAGGTAGCACTGTCTATCCTGTCTGTAATATGGGATTAGAGACATACAAATTCTTAGGCAAATAGAGCCACTAGGATAACATCAAAAGGTTTTAACAAATTATTTTCTCAGTCAGTAGTAATTAGTTTCTCACTTGGCTGTGGTGGGTCATCAGGATTATAGTTGACTTGGATTGCTTTAATCAGTTCTTTGGCTTGTGATGTTTGGTTTTCAACTTGACCTAACAAGTCTTCCAAAGTCTGTAAATCCTTGTCTACTTCAGTTTGGTAATTAGATAGGAAATCAGCAATTCCACAGGTAGTCGGGCAATAATTACCCTGAAAATACAACAGTAGAATGATTTAAAATCCAGATAAAAGCTACACTTAAAATCTATTCTTAAAAATGGGTAAAAGTGACATCAGACTATGTTAAAAACAGAGTTAAAAATGCCAAGTAATATCTGTGAGAGAATTCCTTTTATTCTTCTGTCCCTCTCCAGTGCAAACCTAGTGAGAAACATAAAAACTACTTACGAATCTTTCATCTAAGATGCAGCAGTTGTCTCTGGTTGCAACATACTAGAGGAGAAAAATACAGACATGTCACTAGTTGATCATATATTTCCTTATTTTTCAGCTTCCCATTTAAAGCAGATATGTCTTTTGGACAGCACACTTACTGCCAGGCATGTCGAAGAGAACAATAAAAAAGAGTAGAAGTAGAGAATTAAACTCCGGGGATGCAAGGACCGACTCATGATGCCCAGGTGCCCTGTGCTCCGAACCCTGGAAGTGTCAGCACTGTGACCTCTCAGGCTCCAATCGTCCCTTTATGTAAGGTCCGGGGACAGCCAGAGCTGCCAGTGGCTGGAGTGGATCACGGGACCTTGTTACCGGGAAGTAGGGGGCCGTCTTTCCCATCCCTTTTCCTCCTTCTGACACCCAACCTAAGCTCAATCGTGTTTCCAGATGTGCACACAGGTTTAAGCTCCTCCTTTTTGGCCCAACTCAACCGTTCACCTCTGCAGCCAATTCATCTGCAGAGGCTAGTGAAGCATTAGCCAGTGCTAAGAGGAGGGAGGGGAACCTGGGACTTTGTGTGATGCAACCTCTTCCAGTAGGTGGCTGGGAGAGCAAACACGGAGCTGACCTCCACCCACACACACCCAGACAACTGACCTGGATCGGAGCAAACCCAAACCCAGCACCACCTTTACACAGAGCCTGGTACCGTATCCCAAATTACCGAAAGCCCTTTCTTAGCCCCAAAGTTAAGTAACAATTATTTTTAACCTGTGGCTCTAGAGGAGGAAACTTGGGCTTCCACCAGGTCCAACTCGTCGTCACTATTCTCAGAAACAAATAGCACTGGAAATACATTCCTGAGTCCCTTTGTGTTGACCATAATCTTTTTTCTTTTCTGTCTTTGAAAAATGACAGATAATTGACATATAACGTCATATTGGTTCCAGGTGTACAACACAATGATTTGATATTTGTATACATTGCAAAATGATCACCATGATAATGTGTAGTTAACATCCATCATCACGTGTAGTTACACAATTTTTTTCTTGTGATGAAAACATTTATGATTTCCTCTGTTAGCAACTTTCCAAAATACAACACAGTCTTATTAGCTGTAGTCACCGTGCTGTACAGCACATCTTCAGGACGTACTCATTTTACAAGTGGAAGTTTGTACCTCTGGACGCCCTTCACTTATATGTTGAGCATTTTCATAGGTCCTCAGTTCTCCGTGAGCTGTTGGGCTCAACTCGCCCCTTGCCTTGAAGAAGTGGCAGGCATGGCACCCCCTCCACCGAGAGGAACCGAGCCAGGAGCCCACTTTGGTTTTCTTCAGGTTCTATCTAGTCCCCAGGGGAAAGCCTGGATGTAGGAGGCGGGGCCTAGAAAAATACACCTCCCCATGTGTGACTGGAGATATAGCTGAAGGAAAAGGCGTAAAATGAGATACCGGTAATAGGAAAGGGTTGTCCTGTTTGCTCTGTCCCTAGAACTTCCTGGTATACTGGGAAAACACATTTGCTATCATCGCCTATTGATAATCTATAATTGTGCGTTTCTACTATTATTAATATCCCTATTTTGATTTATCCCTCATTTCCTCCTCTGAAACCAAGCTGACTGCAGATTGTCATTAAATGTACACGTATTTGTGGGAGCAATACATCTAGGTTGAAAGAAATACTAACAGTTTAATGTTTAATCCTAAATCTTTACAAAGGAATATTTATGTTTTGACTTGAAACAAAGATAACTGTTCTCAGTAAATAATTGGTAACTATTATGACAAAGTGACTATATCAAAATCAGGTTTTTGTCTTTATTCTCCTCTCTAATAGTTCTGCTCTCTGACTTACTGGTTACTGCCAATCATATCATTATATCACCAGCCAATTAAAGCCTCCTAATCATCATCCTGCTTATCTACTTGTGTACGTACATGTTAGTATATACTTGAATAGCATTTCTAGATGACACAATAGACTCTGCCAGGGTTTGACTCTGTGTAGAGGTGTGGGGCAGAGAATGAAGGACAATTAGAAAAAAGGCTTCATTTTTTCTGTATGCTTAGAATTTTGAATATAGGCACATACTACTTACCCCAAAATGCATATAATTAAAATATGTAATTATTGATTAGTCACAATGATTTTTTGTGGTATTAATGATTATTTCTTGACTTTTTTATTTGAATACAAAAGGTGACTAAGGCATTGCTTTTAATGAGTTGAGGAGAATATGTGTAAATAGTTAAGGGCTCTGGTGTCTGTATGCCTGGGTTTGAATCCTATCTCTACAACTTACTGACTTGGTGCAACTTATTTGACTTCTCCAAGTTTCAGTAACATGTAGATAAATTAGAAATAGTGTTTATAATAATAGTTCATAGGACTGTTTCCAGGATTCAGTGAAATAATGTGCCCATCCACAGAAAATGTTAAGTAAATGTTTGCAAAGCTTATGAATTAACAAATGTTTTAAAATGACAACTAGATTTTGCTTTTCATTTCATGGAATTGTAAGAGGAACCACTACTGGTAGTTTTGGCTCATGGGAAACAAGCTTTGCTGCTCCCGCTGTAGAAAGTTCTCTAATAAATGATCTGTTGCAACTATCTGCAGGCTGATTCTGTAATGCTCCCCAGGGAAGAAAACGTCGGTTATCTAATTTAGGTGAAGATTTTACCTAAATTAATTCCACCAATCAAAGATGAAGTAGTAATAGAATGAGACTGCACACCTTGTGAGAAGGTGCACTTCCTGTCAGGAACAGAGTTGAAGCAAAATGGGTTAGATAGAGCATATTGTCACTGTGGGTCTTTTTGCTGAAAACCATAAAATATTGATATTTTAAATCTAAGGTAACAATAAATCTTATGTATACAATGTATGATCTCATATGCACAAGGTTGATAAACACTTAAATTGAAGGAGTAGGAAATTCTGTCTTACTAAATTTTAGAAGCATAATAGTACTTGTATTCTGGGCTTTTTTGCTGACTTGCCTCAGAATCTGAGGTGGGTAACCACAATTTTAGAGAAAAGACTTGCTTTTTACCACAATCTCAAGTCATAAATCAGAATCCTATTAGATAAGATATCCTCTGAGAGAAAATGGCCATCAGGGAGTTGGTGGCCTACATTGGTCCTGCATTCAGTCACTAGGTTTGTTAAATTTTAACTAGTTGTTTTCTTCCATGTTTGGGCCATTTTTATCCTCTGATAAATTATAAATGGTTAACAAATTCCAGGAAAAAAAAAAAGGACTACATTTTAAATCAAATTTTCTCTACTTCCAGGTTTGTTTTCTGAAAAAACATTATAGTAGTATTTAAAGCAAAATAATTATTTAATTTAATTCAGAGGTCAATGGGCGTGCTTATTGAAATAGTACATAATTTCTCAAATTGTCTATCATCCAACTGTTTGTGTTTTGATATGAAAATCTAACATCATCTGCTAATGGTCTTCAAGTATATTAGATAACTCAGTCTATGAGCCTCTTGTCTGTTTTGCTCATCTGTGCTCCAAAATTGTTTGCTGAATTTAAATTTGATTTTGTAGATGTAATTTAAGACTTCTTCTCCTGGCAAAAAATAATATAGGTCTGAAAGAATAATAGAAAGAGTTACCAATTTTAAGCATCTTCTTTATACTCAATGTCATGCTGTTTAATTGTTATTTTGGTATTCTCTCATTTAATTCTCATAACAAGCTTAGGGAGTAGATATTATTACCTATATCATATAAATTAACAAAGAGAGTCTTTGAAAGGTTATGGTGATATATACAAAGTCACTATACCAGAACTGGGGTTCAGACCCATAGACCCAATACTTACACTCTTAACCATGCCTCTAAATATAATCATGAAGTACTTATTTATCTAAGGTTATTTATAGATACAAGATGCTATTATGAAAGTGATTCATGGCTGAAATGAGTTCCTAGCAGAAATTATGGATTTAAAAATATAATGCATAGATAGGTGATAGATACATAGATAGATAGATAGGTAGATAGATAGATAGATATTTAGATAGATGTCTTTGTGTGTGTGTGTTTGTATGTGATTATGTGGACATATATTTACAACTATCTTATCTGTCTATCTAATATGCCTCTATTTCCTTCTCCAGAAGCAAGGTTGGCTGGAAGATCTTTCACAGTTTTTCTCAAACCAGATTTTGATTGTTTTATAATACTTGTATTTTCAGTCCAATTATAGATGGAAGCAGTTTTCGATGCTGACCACATGGTTCAAGTTCAATAGGACTTGATAAATTAAATTGGAAGATCGAAGGAAGCTCAAATCAATGCTGACAATAATATGGCTATTTTTCAAATAAGTAAACCAATTATAGACCTAAGTTTGTAACCTGACTCCTCAAAATTTAATAACCTAAATTAATAAATTCAAGTTTATAACCTGAATTTCCTCAAAATAAGCAGAAAGAAAATGGCCTGTTGACATGTTGAAAATCAGTCCAACCTAATAGTAAAAATATTCCACTAACGGCAAGCTGGAACGGCTCAGTGGGTTAAGTGCTCACTTTGCAGCCCTGGGGACCGATGATTGAATCCCGGCCCCTGCCGATGTGGACTCATATGCTGAACTGGGGTGTGCTTCCCAAGCAGAGGCCCCCAGCCCAGTTCCTGCTCTGCATGCCCTCATTCAACTGTGTGGAACAAAACCACGTCGAAAACTGATGATGTACAACTATGGAGATTGCTCTGGGCTCTCTTCCTTTTCTCTGTCTTTGTCTGTCTCTGTCTCTCTGTCTAAAACAATGAAATAAATCTTAAAAGAAAAAAAAAATGCCACTAAGGGAAACAAAGGTATCTGTCAATTGCTTTGTTTATAAAAATAGCCCAGGGAAAGTGAAAATGAAAATGTTTTTTTGAGAGTCTAGGAACAATGCACTTTTAGTTTCACTATGTAAATTCAAGATAGAAAAACAACATGGGGTAGGTAATATGGAGTTCTCACTGGGGGCAGGGGCAGGGCAACAGCCTTAGGGCAGGTTTTGAGCTTCTGAACTACATAAAGCTTCATCGAATGTATCAGTTGGGGCATCTAGCTAAGGGGTAGGGGTGTTCAAAAAGTGCTATGAATGGGATTTAGAAAATTAAGCAACTGAGTGCCCAGTGGAAAAAAATGATTGTCCCAAATGGAATTATGTCCAGAGCCAAAAAAAGGCCAAGAATCAGCCATTTTTTAATACTGATTGAAGATTAAGGGTTACTCTGAGGCTGTCCTGGATTTTTTAGACAAATTAAAATGGAGAAGTTAAATTTCAGTATTTGCTGTGCCAAATTAGTCTATTACTGAGTTCCTTGTTTGTTTGTTTGCTTGTTTCTAGCTTTAAGTAATGTACAATTTGAGATCGCTTACCCTATGAATGAATTTTCACCACTAAAACTGATCAGCAGATTGACTACAAGAGCAAGTTAGTGTGGCAAAAACAAACCAAAACAAAACAAAAGGGCCAAGTTACATTCTTCTGTTTGAGATAAACTGGTGATTTTGTCAAATACATTATCTTTGGAGAAAAATAATTATATAGCATTCCCAAAGAAGGAGGGAAGGTAGAAAGAATAAAAATATATATATTATCAGGTCAACAAAATGGTTCATCTTATCTTACTTAGTGCCCATGTTTGCTTTAAGCTTCAGTCTTGAAGGAGAGCAAATAAAATATTTATAAGACATATATGTTATGTTAACTTTTAACTATTAGGATTAGTTAACTACCTAACTATGATTGCACTATAGTCCTTTCAATTTGAAGTTAAATCCAGAAAGAATATGCCATGTACAAAAGTTAACTTTTTATTGACATTCTAAAGGACCTTGCTTCATCCGTAACATACGTTACCTTCCTTGAAACCTGGATTGCTGTGTGTGCTTTACCTTGAGTGGAGGAACAGTGACCTCCCCTTGGTAAACAAAGATATGATTTGTAAGAGCCCAAATATTTACTGAATGTTTTGCAAGGAAGACCAGAATGCAAACCACATTCTTGGTCGATGACTATTGTGCCAGTAGGTTACTAAGAAATGACCTGCCTGTAAGACTAACTAGGACAAACTCATCCATAATGAAAGAAACTAAGCCAAAATTCAGAACATGGTGATTCCTCTTTTACAAACCACACAGAGGAAATTCTATTTACCAAACTCCAGAATACCTATTGCTTAATCATGCATCCCTGGATCAGAAAACTACCCGATATCCTCATATCAATACTTCTGGTGGATCTCACCCAATATGTTGCATTAGGTTAATTCCCCCGTTAACATTTATGGATATTTAATACTGCACCATCTCATTATGGAAATGAAAGGCCTCTGACTCTCATCCCCTCCTCATACGTATATTTCTGGTATGATAAACCACTGCTAACTCTGACACTGAAACTACATAGAAGTATCTTAAGAAAATTCCCAAAAGAATGTTTAATCAACTACGCACCCCAACATTTGGTTACAGGGTAACAGCACATGTCCTGTGGTGTTCCTCTGCTGGATATTCAGACCCAGTGTTTATTGAGCACGTACTGTTTACTAGACCTCTCTCATTTAGTGCAATGAACAAATTAGACAAAGTCTCTGCCATCAAGTATTTTACACTCTAGTTGAGGGAAAGAGGCAATAAATAACATATTATATAATGTCAATTGATGACAGTGGCTGTGAAAAAAATAAAGAAGGGTTAAGGGAATGAGAGAGACTCCAGCCAATGGCTAGTTGAGCTATGGTGGTCTGGGAAGCACTCTATCATTGGTTGACATAAGGTGACATTTGATGAGGTTGTGGTGAGGTTAGTCACAAAGCTCATGGATGGCTCACTATTGCCACCCAGAGGCCTCCTGGAGGGTGGGTGGTTTGAAGCCAAAATATGTATATGTATATTTTTTTTGATTAGGGGCTGTCGGAGACTTGACAAATCCAGATAAGAGGCAGAGTGAAAATGAAGCAGAGTAACCTTGTGAAAGCTATCCAAACACACTTTGCGCTATTGTCTTGTGTGGTGTCCTGTGATGGAGGTCTAACGATGTCGCTCTCCGCTTCCAAAACCTCCAGGGACTCCCTATCTCCTTTCCAATTAAATACAACCTTCTCTCCACAAACATATGCCTGATTTAACTTATTAGCCAGGTCTCCTAAATGAGGTATCACAGTCCTATAAAACTTTAAGATATTATAATCATGTAATAATTAAGTAAATAAAATTAAAAAAAATTTAAATTGTTAAATTTATTGGGGTAACATTGGTTGATAGCAATTACATTGTTTCCAGGTGTACAACTATACATTACATTGTCTATACATTGCATTATGTGCTCACCACCCAGAATTACCTTAGCTCTCTTTCTATCAGTATATATTTGATGCCTCCTCCCGTAAAATAACTTTTATGTAAGCCCCATGAAGGCAAGGATTTTTATCTGTTATTTGTAGCACTTAAACACAATGCACTCAGTTAGTAAATACTTAGGCTGACCAGATAGACTGTTTTAAACTGGATAGAAAACAATGGAACTGTCCTGTTTCGAAAGGTACGTATGTGGTCAGACTACGGACATCTTGAATTTAGCCCAGATTTCCTTTGGAAAATCTCCACTTCCTGTTCTGCAAAATCCTTCAGCAGATGTTTTGGCACGAGTGGACGCCTTATGATCGAGCCTCCTTGGACTGTGGTGGTTGTGGATTTGAGGGAAGGACTTGGGACTGCTAAAACTGGGGCGTTTATACCTGGATAGTTTAGGGTTTTCTTATGGCTTTGACTCCCTAAAAAGTAGCTTGATTTATTAAAATCTAAAGTAAAAATATATTCTCCCTCTCTCCCTTTTTGGGTACCATTATTCAATCCCTATATATATATACAAGGTGCTAGTAACGTAGTAATCAGGCCCAGGCACCTTCTATCAGGCACTAGCACCTTCCTATCTTGTGGATTTTGCACTCAGTAGTCTCTCCACCTGGAACACTTTTCCCAAGACGACCCAGGGTTGGCTCCTTCATTTCCTTCGAGTCTCTGCTCACTCCAGTATCGTCGAAGACACCTACTCTTCACCTCTCCACATCTAATAGCTACAACTCTACCTGATCCCTCTTGGTATTTCCTAACCCCTTACCTTGCTTTATGTTTCTCCACAGCATTTGCCAGATGACAAATATATGTTGCCCCCACCCCCCGGCCCCAGATTGTAAACTTTAGAGGATGAAGAGTTTGACAGTTTTGATTGCTGCTGCTTCTCTAGTACCTGGAACAGTGGTTGGCACGCGTCCTTGTCCCTTTCGGCTGTTAAAAACAAAGCAAAACAAAACAAAACAAAACTACCGGAGACTGTTGGCTTATAAAAACAGAAATTTATTTATCACAGTTCTGGAAGCTGGAAATCTGAGACCAGGTGCCAGTATAGTTGGGTGAGGGCTCTTTTACAAGTTGCAAACTTCTTGTTCTGTCCTCTGTGTGTTGGAAGGGACTGGTGAGCTCTGTGGGGGTTCTCTTTTATAAGAGCGCTAAACGCATTCATGGCCTAAGCACCCTTCAAAGGCCCCACCTCCTAATACCATAACATCAGGGTATCAGCGTGTGAATTTTGTTGGAGACATAAACATTCAGATCATTGCAGCATGTGAGGTTATTGACACATGTTTACTGAATGAATGAGTCTGTAAGTGATATTTGTAATAATTATATCACAGGGCCAAAGTCAAGATCACATTGTGAGGCCACTTTGTGTGCTAGGAAGAACTCTGGCTTTACAACTGGACAAACCTGGCTTCAAATCCTAGTTACACACTTACTAATAGTGTGAACTTCTCAGGTCTGTTTTTCACATTTGAGGTATGGGCCTAATCAACACCTTGAAGGCTTATTATGAGTATCAAAAGCAAAACAAAGGTACGTAAAGCATGTAGCTATAAACCAGACAAAAGGAATTTAAGTTGGTTATTTCTATTATCTCATCTCTATTCTTTTTTTGAAGTTGCAGTTAACACAGTGTGCTAGCAAGTGCATTCATTTAATTCTTCGGTAGCCTTCAGCCCCACAGGTAGAGTGGGGCCAAGTCGTTTCCGACACCAACCTCACAGAGGGGGACTTCAGTGAGTGTGCCTGGCAGTCCCTGGGAGAGGGTCCCCTCGCTAAGCCTCTGAGGCTTCTGTGTCCTTGTACCTTCCCTTCCATTTCCGGGCTGCTTGCAGGTTGCTACGCACTGAAGGAAAGGCAGGTTCATGGCCAGCTCTGCTGCTTCTTGAAATTTTCCACTGTGTCTCACAGTTGGTCAGATGTCTGTCGTCAAGAAAGCAGATTTCATGGGCCACTCCATTTGCTTCTGCACCATTGAAACACTGACAGATACGATTTAAGAACCCAAACAAGGAAACATTTAAAAATACATGACACTGATTTGCAAGTTGGGTTTCTCATTGTCTCTGAAGTCTATAGTGGGCATTTGAACGATCCATCAGCCACAAAGCAGGCTTTGTCTGGTTTTTGTGGCTCCCATTTGCCCTTGTCTTTTTTTTCTTCCTTACCATGATATTCCCACGATCGCAGACACAACCACTTGTGGTGCCCTGTTTGAATTTCACACTTTTGCTAAACATCTTGACGTGAAATCCCAAAGCGAGATTTTTCTTCCTTCTCTGAAATCACTGGTGAAAGGCTCTGTTCTGTGTGCTGTCCGTAGAACGGCTTCACTGGGGATTGATGGACGTTTCATTGGGTGGTACTGCTTCTCATGTCAAAACAGTTGCTGTTGACCTTTCTGAGCTCAAGTGTCACGAAGAAATAACAGAATTAATTACAGGACCATTTATCTTTCAGTAATTCTCCTACGTTAACTGGTTTTTCATAGGTATGTGACATCATGTCTGAGTTTCGTCTTTTATGATGGTAAAAGCCATTCATCTATCTTATACAGTATTATAGTTGCATTATACTGGGGACACTATGTCAATGACTATCTCAGTAATTAATACTTGTAACACTGCATTTATTTTATGTAAAACATGGCTGTGGCAATGTCTCTAACCTAATGAAAAATGTTCCCACTTGTGAGAAACCTTTATAGAATCTTGACAGTAACTTTTAGGGATTTCAACATGTCAGAATAAAGGATTCTATGGCAGTTAATAAGAAATTAGAAGCTTAAGTAATCCTTAGGTATGTCATGATAGTTTATGAAAAATGAGAGATAGCTTGACGTGATGAGACCATTAAGAAAAGCTGTTTTGAAATGTGCTTTCTTATTTAACCATTAATTCAACAAACTTTTGTTAAGTAGCCTTCAGGTACAGTGTTAGAGATGAGGGGCACCATGTGAGGATAAAGCTCTACCTTTAAACAGACACTGTTTAGGAGGAAAAAATACCTTATAGTAATATTTTTCTTTAGACTTATGCCTTTTCTGTTCTACTTTGGAAATTGCCTTTGAGATTTTTAACAAGGAAATAACTTCAAGACAACCAATTATTTCACATCGATGAAAGTAGGAAAACTAGGGCTTTGTAAGAGCAGATTATCCCTTTGACATTGCATATTCCCATCCTACCAAAAGCTATAAGGGGCAGAATTAATTTTTGCTTAAAGTGATTATGAACTTAGCATAGCAAAGGAGATTTTAGACCTAACAAATTAGAAATGCAGCATTTCTTTTACAAAGAGATTATTGCTGTTTGAAGGAAATAATTTCTATAGAGCACTGGGAATAGGAAAACCTGCAGCCACTGCTGCAGGTATTTTTCTATGTTCTCATCTTTTCTGTTACCTTATAATAATTTGCATTTCCTTTCATCAGCATGATGAAGTGGATTATCTCCCCAATACAGAATAAAGGATCCTATGGCAGTTAATAAGAAATTAGAAACTTAATTAATTAATAGTGCTTGAATGTAAAGTAATGACCAAAAATTCATTAAGGTGGAAAGGGGGGATGCTGGAATAACTCAGGGGGTTGAGCACTTGCCTTGCAGCCCCCAGGGTCAGAAGATCGAGTCCCAGTCCTGGCCTGTGCGGACCCACATGCTGAACTGGGGTGTGCTTCCCATGTGGGAGGCCCCAAGATCAAGGGGCTGTGTCCCCTGTGCAGGGGGGTACACTGTACCCCCCTGCATGGCCCTGTGCCCACCTGTGGAGAGAAACTGTGTTGAAAACTGAGGACAAATAACTATAGAGACTGCTCTGGGCCCTCTGTCTCTCTGTCAAAAACAATAAAATAAATCTTAAAAAAAAAAAAAAAAGGTGGAGAGGCTTCCCAAGGGCATATCCCCAAAATGCATAAGTATATATGCACAACTTCTGAATTTGGATAATGTAAAGGAAATAAGATTTTACTCATACATTTTACATTTTTTTATTAAATTATTGTTAAATTTTAATTTTAAAAGTTAAATTACACTTTGTGTTTTACTTCTAGTTCCTCTCCCACTAGATAGAGAGAAATTGGATTGTTTTGCTTCTAATTATCTCTCAGAGATAAAACTATGTGCCTAACTGCCATAAAAGTAAAATGGTCTATAAGTTAATTACTGTAGCCATTTTAATGATCCTGTTAATAAGACAATGTTTATGTAAGTGACTTATTGTTAAACTTTAAAATGTTGAGTCTTCTTCTCATTAGAAAAGAATGGAAATCGTTTGGTTATTCACTGTCCTTTAAGTCAGAATCATCTTATAGAAATATAGCTAATGGTGGAAGAGCTTTGCTCACGAAGTTAGATAATGTAGACTTATTTATAACACAGAAAAAACTAAAGGCCTAACTGCCCAACAACAGGACATGGTTAATAAATGATGAGAGATTCGGGCAATGGAATCTTATGTAGCCACTAAAATTATAGTTATGAAAAGCTTTATTAACATGGAAAGCTGCTTATGCTGTTATATATAGTGTGTGATAGATGTCTTAACTTTGAAATTTTTTTTTTTAAGATTTATTTCTTGTATTTTTTTTGACAGAGAGAGAGAGAGATACAGTCAGAGACAGAGAGAAGGGGGAGGGCCCAGAGCAGTCTCCATAGTTGCACATCATTGGTTTTTCCACATAGTTTCATTCCACAGGTGGGAGAGGGGCTGCACAGGGCAGGAACTGGGCTGGGATCTCGCCCCGGTGAGAACTGAACTGGGGGCACTCCCCAGTTCAGCATATGGGTCTGCACAGGCGGGGCCGGGATTCGATCCTCAGTCCCTGGGGCTGCAAAGTGAGCGCTTAACCCACTGAGCCATCTGGCTTCCCTGAAATATTTCTGTTAGTTCCAATAGATCAATTTTTTGTGTGTGTTAATAACATAAGGCCAAGAAATTGGCCTGAGGTACAAAATATCCCAGTGGAAATTCCATTTTTAACAAGAGAACCATTCAAATTACAAAGTTTGTTAGAAAATAATTTTGAAGTCTTAAGGTAGCTATGTCATCAACTTAGTGATATTTAGTCTGTGTAAGTAACTATTTTTACTTGGTGGAATGAATTAATAAATGAATCCATAGTAGCATAACTATCTAGTCCAGGAGTGGCCAACAAGTCAATCGCAGTCGACCGGTCGATCGCGAGGCCAATTTTGGTCGATCGTCGATCGCTCGCAATGTCTGGGGTGGAATTCCGTGTACCATGGACTTTGAAGCGATTGTAGAAGACAAAACTTTCTAGCAATAGTTTAATGCATTCTGGAAATTTGCCAAGGTCATAAATTCCTAGAATTCTGACAGCCTGACACTGTGATCTCCGCCCACCCAGACAATACATTTTG